>CM037851.1:57283318-57435117 GCA_021234595.1 Delia radicum | reverse complement strand
AAAAAAAAAATCTGCTAAAATTAGCAGTTTTTTCTGCAAGATCATTTTTAACTAATTTTTAGTACACTTAAAAAAAATAAGTCAGTAGAAAAGTAAGTTAAACGTATTATAAATCTGGGCCCTATTCCACAAAACAACTTATCAACTTTTCACTTTGCACTTATCAAATTCCATTTTTGGCAAAGTGATAAGTGTTTCTGTTTCACAATATTCTTTGCAAATCTCACTTTGCACTTAGCAAATTTTAGTACTCTTTGCAAAGACTTTGCGTTCTCTTGCAAAGTCTTTGCGCTCTTCTGCAAGGTGAATGTGCAAAGTGTTCCACAAAGCATTTAATCATCTTTGCATTTCTGTCTTATCACTTTTCACTTTGCATTGCTAATTAGATGTTGTTAAATGAGCCGCCAAATAATGTAATGTAGGCGCATCAATTTTAATGATTGTGCCATCCACGCAACCACACACACAAGGGAATCCACCCATCATAAAAAACTTTTCAGCAATATCACTGATCTGATGTCATCGGGCCACCGCACTGTGTTTTGGAATAAAACGTCTATTATAACGTCGACAACTCTGTGGTTCTGCAAACTGTTGATTTTGCAACACCATGTATAGCTGCAACTCCATGGTACTGGCAACCATTTCCGAGCCAATGCAAGCACAGTAGCAGTTGATTTTCAGCCGACAAAGCATGACTGCGCTGTGTATTGTGCTCTAATTTTTCTCCAATTTTATTTAAAATGAAATCAACTTGGATTCGATTTAAACGAAAGCACTTTTTAAAATTAAAGTTTTGTAGTCCCGAAAAATTAATTCGGTCTCTATAATTTCTTGATATAACCGCGTCTTCACTATCGTCGAACAAAAACTCACGTCTTAACATTTTGAAAGCTTCACTAGTTATAACAATATGAATTTGCAAAGCGATCGTTTACCTTGCAAATTTTTGACAAACTTATCAAAATTTGCTTTGCAAAAATAGAATTTACAGTTTTTGTGGAACGAAACAGCATAATTATTTGAAAAGTCTTTGCAAATTACACTTTTCAATATTAACTTTGCACTTTGCATAAGAGAACGTACGTGGAACAGAAATTTTAAATAGAATAGAAAAATTGCAAAAACTTTGCAAATTACACTTATCAATTTCAACTTATCACTTATCAAATTTCATAGTTCTGAGGAACAGTAAGTTTTGCAAATTGACGAAAAATTTGATAAGTGCAAAGTGAAAAGTTGATAAGTTGTTTTGTGGAATAGGGCCCTGGTATAATATTTTTCAGCAAATTTTTTTGCTAAAATTATGTTTGCAGCTTAAATTTTTAGTTATACTTATTCAGCACTTAACTGTTTGAACAAATATTTTACTATTATTTGACTAATGTTTTACTAATTCATTTTGCTAAAAAAAACTGTGCTGATAAGCACATTATTAGAGTGGATGACAACCAGATTGAAAGATATACATAGCAGAGACGAGGAAAATGATACTAAAAACTACAACTGTTGTAAGACATATAAAAAATCAACCATGGAAGATTTTTGTATGTGTTTTTCACACATTAAACAAAATTGTGGATAAAAACAACTTAAATTTTATGTTGTCACCGGCTTGTGAAAGTAATTGTCGATTAATTAAATAAAAAACAAAATAAAATATTTAAATTGTAATTAATTAAATGTGTATTTGTAAACTGAATGTTTATAGAGATTAATAAGATTTAAGGGTGTCCCGACAAAGGAAGTTTTTGCGAATTGGCTTGAGTAATAGCACTATAACGATGAGAGCTGAATACAGAAAAAATAACTAAATATTTCTTGAATGTTACTTTTAGGTGCCGACACGCGATTTAAGATTTCAAAAATGGTACGTTTTGCAAAAAAAAAAAAATTAACCTACTTTTTTTATCAAAAAAGGGCT
This sequence comes from Delia radicum, assembly GCA_021234595.1. Taxonomy (NCBI): domain Eukaryota; kingdom Metazoa; phylum Arthropoda; class Insecta; order Diptera; family Anthomyiidae; genus Delia; species Delia radicum. The sequence goes on along the minus strand of CM037851.1, from coordinate 57,433,193 downwards.
AAAAAGTTTCGTTATGTAGAGCTTATTATGAGGAAAATATTAATATTTTTTTTTTTTGAATACTTTTGGTGGAGGCTCTAGCTTCGGGTTCTGATGATATCTTTAGCCAGATCGAAATACTACTATGGACCTAGATAATATATTTGCTTTATTGTTTTAAATATACGGAGATATACATACTTGTTTATGTTATATATAACTATTTCTATTTTGTTTTGATATTACATTAATTTGTCGTCAATGTGGGAGTATGAACATTTTTATATTTTGTAACGTATTGTAGATTATTTTTAAAAGAATCACAAAAATATGTTTACGATTTTCAGCAAATTAATTAACTACAGTATCATTTTTCTACAAATTTTTTTCAGTTTTTTTCAGTCTACTAATATTCAGCAAATATTTTGTTAAATTTTAGCAAAATGTTTTTTAATCTGTAATGCAAAAACTTTTGCTGAATCTACCAATTTTGTTGCTAAAAATCAGCTCGCTGATTTTCAGCAAAAGGTTTTGCTGATATTACCAATTTTTTAGCAAGCACCCTCCTGACTAAAAATTTGCTGACTCCGCAAACGTCTTTTCTGACTGTACTAACTTTTTTTTGAGTGTAGCTTTTTCTGCTATTTTTACAGGTTTGTTTCTATGAGTTTACATTTACACAAAAATTTAATAAACATCAAAAACAAAATTTTAAAAAACAAATTGAAATGGCGCTTCACGAAACAAAAACAAATTGTAAAAACGTCATAGTTTTAGACTTCCGTTGCGCTTTTGTTTTTTTTTTTTTACAGATGATTAGAAAAAAAAACGCCGGCTGAAATAATTATTTATGTCATTAAATAAAAAATTAAAAAAAAAACAAATCGATTTGTTTTTGCAAGTAATTGCACATTCTATTGTTATCTTTTTGTAAGATTTTTAAACTCTACAATACTAGGGTGCCCCGATAAATGGCCTTATTGCGAATTGACTGAAGGAATAGCACTCAAACGATGCGTATTAATGAGTTTAATACAGAAAAAATTTATGAAGGTGATCTTTCGTTAAAAGATAAAGCGATAAAGATTTTGATATTAGTGTATTTTGCACAAAAATGCCAACTTTTTTTTACCGATATACATTAGCATCGCCAACTTTAAAAACTGGTAGGGAACTGAAGATCGCCTTCAAAATTCTTTACTTTTGTTTCAAATATTCACCTCATTTATAGTAATCGTTTGAGAGGTATTCCTTCTAAATTTTTTTATCTACTATCATATTGTAAATATATTGAAGTAACTCACAGTCTATACAGAAAAAAATATTTCCCTACTGTTTTCAATTAAATCGGTTTGTTGAAAATTTTAAAAGCTGTCAATTAAAAATTAATTGAATCAATTAAATATTTGCTCAAATTCGAAACTTGCTTGACATTTTTTTATATTATCGCTCAAAAGCAAACATCAACACATTGTTGTTTTTTTTTTTTTGTAATATTTATGAAGTTTTTTTTATAAATGTTTATGTTTAGTGGTATTAGTAATAAATATTTTAAATTCATTTCAATTAATTAGATAATAATTCTTATTAGGTTTATTACTTTATTAAGTTAAATAATTTAGTTTCAGTTCTTTAAATCTGAATATTTATTTATTCTAAAACATTATCATAAAGTTGATAATGCAACTTTTAAAGTTTAATTTCGTTTCGTGCGCCCCGGTAGGCTAGCTGGTAGCGTGCTGGCTTATCTGTGCGGGGGTCGTGGGTTCGATTCCCACCAGAGGCACTGGTCTGTTTTCGCTACAACGCGCCGAAGGCCATAGTAGCTAGTGCTCGGTTAGGGTAATAGTATATAATTTGGAATTATATGATTATTAATTAATAAAATAAAATAAAAATAATTTCGTTTGATACAAATTTCTTTAAACAGAAAAGAAAGAAAATGCATAAAATAAATTAAAAACTATTTCAAACAAAAAAACAAAATAAACTGAAGTCCCGATTTGCGTTGCTCCTATTTGCGTCGTTTCGATTTGAGTCGCTTTTTAAAATTTGGTTCATTCCGATTTGAGTCGTTTTGATTCCGATTTGCGTCGCTACATGCGATTGTATTTTTTCACTGAAGTCATAATTACATATGTATGTGCATATGAAGAATTTTTCAATTTGCGTGTAAAAAGGGGAATTCTCATTTTATTCTGTTAGGTAGGTTATTCTAAGCATATGTATATAGAAAAGTGATTCGATTTGCGTCGTATCGGTTTGCGTCGCATTTCCCCGGTCCCTAATAACGACGCAAATCGGGGCTTCAGTGTACTCTGATTTTAACAAATGGGCTAATTTCTGCAAAGAAAAATCAGAAAAACAATTTGCCATAGTCCATACGCTTTAATGGAAAGAAAAAAACTAATTTCTGTGTGAATTTGTTCACATAAGTATAAATAAATCTGCTAACTATATGAGAATCTCATGCCGATTTAAATTCAATGTTTTAAATTTGAAGCTATAAAAAACATTTGGTATGGCAACAACACTTTTATAAAAAAAAAACATTTGGTATGACAACAATTTTTTTGGTTTTTGGGAAGATATACGATATTTATCACTTTTTAATCAAAGCAGTTATTATTTAATTGAAAAATAATTCAATTAAAGAGCCATCAATTTCTAACTGAATTTGCTATTTTTCTTTGTTGGCGGAATTCCTGAAATTCAAGTTATTGTGGTTTTCGTGATTGAAATTGGGTTTTGTTTGTTTGTGTGTAAGTGATAATGTGGTATTTTTGTAAACTATGAAAATCATGGTATTTTACAACGATACCACGTTAGAACCTAAACTGTGAACTAATTTAATATTAAAAAGAAAACAACAGTAGAGTAAGTGATGGTTATTTGGAGTAGACGGGTAATGTGGAACGCCCCTTTTTTTCGGAGACTAAGGACTATTTGAGCAATGTTTGTAACCGTAACCGTTAGTTTTTAATTATTTAAAAAATAAAACTTGGTATTCTTGACTTTTTTTTAAATGTGTTCAAAGATTTATTTCTTAAAAAAATTTTCATATGTTAATATTTTGTAGTTGTGTCTGAAAGAATATGAATTGTGAAATTTTTTAATGTCATTAATTTGTGTTAATATTACGTTTAACAATGTTTAATCATTTCTTCAAAAATTTAGATGTAGATCAGCTAATGTGGAATACCTTAAGGCGGGTAATGTGGAATACACAGGAAAACCTAAATCAAGTTTAAGTAAAAATATTTGTTGATTCAATTAAAGTTTAATTGAATTCGGTCCTATTAAAGAAATTGTAATAGCAATTAAAATAATTTCTATAATATATTCTATATTTAATTGATTTTATTTTCAATTAAAATTTTAATCATATCTGTTAAAAATTTAATTGAATAATGATTTTTATTTCAAACAAATTTTTAGTATGTATTATTCAAATTTTAATTACAATTTGCAAAAAATTGGGGGGGGGGGGGGGGGGGGGAAATCGTTAAAATTAAAAAAAAATCGCTTAAATTGTCAAATTTACAAATTTTAATAAAATCACCAACATTTTAAAAAAAAATCGCCAAAAATTAAAAAAAAAAAAAAAAACAGTTGTAAAAAAGTCTAATAATATGCAAAAATGATTTTTCAAAATTAAAAATCGCCAAAATTTAAAAACCGATTAAATTTAAAAAAAATCGCCCCAACTTAAAAAATCGTGAATATAACAAAAAATCGCCGAAATTAAAAAAAAAATAGCTAAAATTAAAAAATTTACTTAAGTACAGTTTAAGAACGTCTAAGCGAATTTTTTAATTCTTTCTTTTTTTTTTTTCTTCTTCAAATTTGGTGATTTTTTTTAAATTTTGGCATGTTTTTTCTTTGCTGTCTTATGGGTTATAAAAACTGGACAACTGTGCACCAAATAAATTTACCATTAAACATTTAATACACGTTATTGAACTTTTAATTGAAAGTGAGTTTGAAATCAAACAAAAGTTTAATTGATATTTTTTAGAATAATTTTTTCCATGGATGGTAATCAATTTGATGCGGGTATCGGTAAGGGTAACTATAATTTCTTTTATTTCGGTAACGGTATTTTAGGGGTAACGATAGTTCAGCTATTTCGGAAACGGTTTTTTAGCATTAATGGTATTTTACTTATTTCGGTAACGGTATTTTAGCGGTAATCGTATTTTATTTATTTCGCTAACGTTATTTTAGGGATAAAGGGTTTTCAGTTATTTCGGTAACGGTATTTTCGCGATAACGGTATTTAAGTTATTTCGGTAACGGTATTTTAAGGATATTGATATGTTGGTTATATTGGTAACGGTGTTTTACGGATAACGGGTTTTCAATTATTTCGATAACGATATTTTTGGGATAACGATAGTCAGTTGAAAGGGTTTTGAATCGATAACGGTATTGCCTACCATCCCTGATTTTTTCTGTGATACAGTACTTTTCGTTTACAGTCACATCGCTTATAGTCCATTTAGCGATATAGTCCATTTTTACACTTTTACTGTCATCTAAAATCAAATTGCATACAAAATATTTAGGATATAGTCCATTCACGATATAATCACATTTGGCTTATATGCCACTAAGCTCTGGCTACTAAAAGTAAATTTATATGCAAATAATTTAAGTTATAGTCACAATACAGAAAATTTCTAATATAATTGTGAAATCTTGAATTTTTTTCGGTTTAAAATTATTTAAAAATTTAAGAGGCTGAAACGAAAATTGGAACAATGAAACTGAGCTGAATCGTGTCAAACATCGTTTTTATATTCCAAATTTTCCACCTGTTATAATAATAAATAAATTGCATATACATAGTCACATTTTATGATGACTATATCACAATTTATTTATAAGCAACAAAATGGCATATAAAAAAACTAGCGATATAGTCACATTAGCGATATAGTCCACAACTTGTGTGCAACTAAGAGATGTGACTATAAGCGAAAAGTACTGTACCAGGACTTAATTTTTTTTTGTATACTTTTAACTCAATGGAGTTATGATATTACAATATGGAATTTATACGGAAGCAAATGTTGCAACACAATGTCTAATTAAAGCGAAATGAGTACGACAAATCTTTATTATTGCTATTTCGTTTAATTTTTAATATTATAAACAGTCGAGTCCTTTCACCCTAGGGAATAGTTCGTTATATGACAGTAAAAATTTTGTTCAATGTATTTTTATCATGGTTGGCAAACGCTTACCCTAAAATACATATAAATAAAATACCGACGGTGATTCAATACCCAATCAAGGAACTATTTGTAACCTTAAAATATCACTAACGAAATGAGTTTAAATACCGATAACAATAAAATACCCTAACGAAATAACTTTACATACCGTTAACCTAAAAATACCCTCGAAATAAGTCTAAAATATCGATAATCTTAAAATATCTTAACGAAATACACTTTTTCCGCTCAAAAAATCATTACTTTAAAATTATCAAAAAAAAGTTCATAAGAACATTGAAAAATTACATATATTTTTGACCACCTGCCATCAGACAGGCAGGTGGTCAAAAAAATGGCTCTATGGAACAATATAGTTCGCGTTTTTAGATTTTTAAAATTTAAAAACTGATCAAGTCATTAAAAACTGAGGATTTTAACCTGTTCTTTCTGAAAATGCACTTTAGCTGTTGTTCAATTTTGGAATGCATTTCGCACTTTTTAATTTTACATGAAAATATGGCTTTTTAGTTGATATCGTTGGCATTACCCAGGGATAACCGCGTTGAGGTGATAGTACAAAATTTATTGGCTTCTCCTTCAGTCCGTCCAAAGTCCGGCTCCTCTGAGGAAAGTTTGTCTGCGTGACCGGGTTTCGGGGTTTTCTATTATGTGATATGCTGTTTAGTGGCTTCAATGAGTAAAGTTTTTCTCCGAGCGTTAAAGTGCACCATTTAGGAATTAGAGTGGTCGGAAAAAATCCAATTTTTTCAAAAAAAAACTAATAAAGTACTTTTATATTATACAGAATTAAAAAGCTTAATAGCTAACAATAGCTATTAAGTTTTCAAAATGTTGTCTTTACCAAAATGCAATATTTTATTGATTAACAACTTTTGAATAGGCCACGACACATCGAAAATGTTTGTGGCATTTTTCTAAGCTCAAAAAACTTTTTTAATGTGTGTGGGAAAATTTTTTTTTTACAAAATTGATACCATAATAACTTTTTAGCGAGCTGTTAGCGATATGTCAAAAATGTTGGTAATATATTTTTATTGTGTGTTATTAAAAAAATTTATTTTAAAAAAGAGAATTTTCCGTCCACCCTACTGATTAAACGGTGCACTTTAAAAACCGGGAAAAAAGTTTTTATTCAATAATTTTTGGCGTAGAATCGATTGGCAGGTTCAAATTACATATAAATTACCCCCTTTTTGCTCTGTAGTAAAAGGGACCCTAAATTAGTTTTTGGCCACCGCGCGCCAGTGGAAGGATTTGAAATTTTAAAAGAAATAATAACGCCATTTTTTTATTGATGCAAAACCCGTAAAAAAGTGATGATATCCTAAAATCAAATTTTTGTGACGAACTCTAATAGTTATATTTGAAAAATATTATACAAAACTGTAAAAATACGTCTTTCTGCATCAAATTAGATATGATTATATCGGGTCAAAATCCGGCTAAAATTTTATATAATTTAATATATACCTATCATATCCGATACAATTTGATCTACCATTTTTCCGTTATATGAAATGAGATATCACTGTACATGAGATCATACTATTTTTTTTTTACTCGGGAGGTGTTTTATTTCTCCTAACACCCATGTTTAGCTTAACTTTTCTTCTGTTAAGTCTGTAATTGCTAAGAAAAATTATGGTTGTACCTTAAAACGCAAAAAGTAAATAAATTTTTTATAAATTCTAGGGGAAATAAAATTCTTTGGAAGCATTCCCGTTCATTAGTGTAACTACAGTTTTAGTAAATACAATGTAATTTTCATATTTGGTTACTAAAGGGTGTTTTTTATATAGGAATAGAACTTTAAGTTGGCAACCCTTTTTTACTGGCGGCCATTTTGTCAGCTGTCAAGTGATTTATGTTCAGTTTGGTTTAGCATTTCAATATGAATAAACGGACACCTGAACAACGCTTTCAAATTGTGCAAATTTATTTTGAAAATCATGGCTATGTTCGAAATACGTCTCGCGCACTCTGTCTATTTTACGGTCAACATAATCGTCCATCAGAGCAATTAATTCGATTAACTATGGAACGTTTTCGCACCACGTTTACTCTAAATGATAATATGCATCCACAGAGAAAATTATTACTGCTGTAGAGCGTAGCGTAAAGGAAGACTCCATTCAGTCTATCCGCCATCGTTCACCGCTATAGAGCCATGATTACTGACTTTATCGTTCATCAATTGAACAACCATGATGTGCAGGAGCTGTGGTTTCAACAAGACGGCGCAGACGCATACGTAACCGCATAGTTTCAAGTTTCGGACCCCTGAATTGCCTCCAAGATCGTGCGATTTAACACCGCAGGACTATTTTCTGTGCGGATATGTGAAGTCGTTAGTCTACACCAATAAGCCCGAAACGATTGACCACTTGGAGGACAACATTCGCCGCGTTATTGCCAATATACGGGCACAAATGTTGGAAAAAGTCATCGAAAATTGGACCTCCAGATTAGACTACGTCGAGCCAGCCGTGGCGGTCATATGCCAGAAGATAAATTGCCAGAAGATTATCTTTCGAATAAAGTAAATTTCATGCCAATTTAAAAACTTCATCTGTGTTTTTATTAAATTTCAAAGTTCTATACCTCTATAAAAACACCATTTATTTGGTCAAAATCAATTTTGAGCTACTGACTTCAAATATATATTTGCATGAAATTCCTTGCGCTTATAATCATATAGGATTATATCGAAAATTTTTTCGTCGAGTGTTTCAAGGTACAGCCAAAGTTACAACTTGAAACAATTTTACAGATTTTTAAAATTTCGCAATTATTCAGTTATTATAAAAAACATCGAGTTTTTTAGTGCAGGAAATCTATCTGTCAAAAAAAACAATCCTATTTTAATTTTAAGAAATATGATTTTTTCATTTAACAAAGATATGCAGATGTTTTAATTTACATCGTTTCAAGATACAACACACTGCCCTATTCACAAAGGGTCCGCCCTCTAACCTTTTTTTTTAACTAGTGCTTATTTCGTGAATGGTAACACTTAGCTCATGTCTGATTTGACTGATAATAAGTTTTATCCTTCCGCTGAACGAATATGGTTGTGTATACGCTTGAACAACGCTGGGAAATATTGCGACATTACTTTCAAAATCATGGTAATGTTGCAGAATGTGTGCTAAAATTGCGTACGGATTTTGGAAGAAGAGAAGCACCGCCAGCTCCGTATTTTCGTTATCTTGTGCAAGAAGTGAAAGAAACTGACATCCTCATCGCTAAACCAAAGCGTGAAAAGCCAAAAAACAGTGCGTACACCCGAGAATATTGCTGCTGTGGCAGAAAGTGTGCGTGAAGCGCCATCAACATCAATTCACCGTCGTTCTCAACAATTGAACATTTCGCAGACATCATTGAGACGAATTTTGCATAAAGACCTTGGTATGACGCCATACAAAGTCCAATTGGTTCAGGAGTTGAAGCCAACTGACCATCCAATGCGTTTTCAATATTCGATAAGCCATTGGTGAAATACAGCTGCACACAATCGATAATGTGCTTAAAAATTGGACCGATCGTGTAGGCGACTGCATGGCCAGCCGAGGCAGCCATTTGAATGAAATTATTTTCCATTATTAAGGATTGTACTTTCAAATAAAAAAAGAAATTTGAGAAAATATTCAGTAGTTTTTTTTATAGCATTTTCAAAAAAAAAAAAAGTTATTTGGCGGACCCTTTAGAAAAAATTTGTAATTTTGAGCAATCAATGATTAATGAGCAGTTAAGATTTTTGATAAATTTGGAATTCGAAGTTTGATTTTGGAATTTTTTTTTGACAGATCCCATATGGCAGCGATAATTTGTTGAAATTCGCTACTTGAAGATTTGATTGATTGTTGTTTCTACTCTAATTTTGCGATCGTTCTTGAACATTTACATTTTCTTTTACTCTTTTTTTTCAATATTTTTACAAAATAAATTTGAAATATTTGTTGTGTGCAATTGGATAAGTTCAATTAAAAAAATGTCGTTTATTTCAATTACTCAAACGTACGTACGGTACGGTACACACGTATAAAGAGAAAGAATAAGAAAAATGAAGAAAAGAAAACAGATTGTGTAGATTTATGTTTATTTTCAGATTAAATTCGATAACAATACCAACAAAAAAAAAAAAAAAAAAAAAAGCTATTACAATAATAAATAAAATATGAATGATTTGATTTGTAAACGATCTTCACACTTGAATTTCTGTGATTTTTTTTTTTTTGCTTAAAAAATTTGTCTCTGTATTATCAATTTTGTTTTGATGTTTTTTTCTATTATTTCTTCTATGTATATTCAACATATATATGACTACCCCAGTCAGAAAAAGACAAACGGACCACCTATGGCAAGGCAATTTGGAAAGTGATACAAATGCTGGCAACAAGTTTTTCCCAATCCCAAATTGATAATATCATTAGATAAAATGATCGGACAAGCAGTGGGAATACAAAATTTTCAACTTTGGAAAATTTTTGATAAAACCATGAAATAGGTGGTCTAAAAATAGATTTTCCAAAATAAAATAAAAAAAAAGTTAGTTTAAAATCTTTTTGGTCCCACCAGGATTCCAACCCTGGCAGCCAGATTGGCAGCAGACAGCTCTAACCACAGAGCTAACGAGACATATAATAATTGATAGCGTAAGTGAATTACAACTGCTGGATAGCAGTTGGCTGCTCAAATGTGTCAGCACTGGCATAAAATTTGATGGAAACAACATGCAAACGTTGAGAAAACAAAAATCATCATAATTTTTATAAAATAAATGCTTTACAAGGGCACAGTGGGATATATCACAACTTTTTTGGAAATAATACGGCCCGATTACAATTAAAGTAATAACTTTTGATGATTGTCTGTTAAGGAGTTATTAAGTGTTAGGTATCGTTGGAAATGATATTACCTGCAGATTATGAAAATTTCAAAAATAGACCCATTGGAAGAACAAAAACTTGGGTAATCCTAATAGATAGAGATTTTCACTTTTCAATAAAATATTTATTAATAGATATAATCCAATGATTTTCGAACTTAAATAGATTTTTAAGTTAGCAATGTGTAATTTATGTCCGAATTTATGATTTGCTGTAAGCAATCCCACAAATCCCAAAAAAAAATCTAATAATGGGATTGTTTCCATTTTTGTTTCCTTTCAGAATAGCATGCACACTTTAAATCTTCAGAAATATAAATTTATCTGGTGCTAAAAGTCTGTTGGTGCTTTTTGGGAAAAAAATCGCAAAAACTTTATTTTTTTTTTAATTTTTACTTTAAACAAATGTAGTTTTTGATTGGAACAAGATATTGGAATCCTTTTTTTATTCATCAAGAATTTAAGCAATATTTTAAAAGTGACATTGGCCCCGATTTCATCCCACTATTAGCAAAATACTGGACCAGATTCGGACCAAATTTGGAATTTGGTCCTATTTTCAAATGGGAATATCTCGGGAACTATTAGAAATAACAAACCCATGTAAGCATGTCTAGACCAAGCAGATTACAAATATGTTAATCTTTTGAAAATCGGATTAGAAACAAAAAATGGCGAGCACTCAAAATTTTATATCCAACAAGTTTCCAGTTTGGGTGGACGCCCCCGGGGTGTTTCGAAGGTTCAAAATCAAAACTTAAGCTGGATATTACGTCATTTATGACTGTTCCAAATTTCATTGCAATCGGATCACTAAGTAAGAAATGGCCGAATTACTTGCAAAAATTTTGTGATATATCCCACTGTGCAGTTATTAGACTTTTGAGTCGTTGGCTATTTCGGTTTGAATATCACTGGGAATTTGCAATTGTTTGCCAATCTTTTTTTTTGTAGTAGACCACTGAAATTATTTTAATACAAATACCAAAACGCTTTTTGTAAACGCTGGTAAAGCGCCTTAAACAAATGTTCTGCCAGTAATTTATTTACAATTCTTCGGTTAACCAGTGGTATAGCAGTGCCACTGGCAGTTTCTGACTGGACACCCAACCCAGTGTATAAGCGATAATAAGGCATCGTTATTTTTGGGTACCACCAATAATGATACCAATTGGTTAACTTACTGTTAACTTACCCCCTGTTTTTATAAAGCAAACGGAATAATTCCCTCAGAGGAATACGTGTATTTTGTTTTTGTTACAATAACAAAATACACGCATTCCTCTGGAGGAATTATTCCGTTCGCCTTATAAAAACAGGGGGCTACTGATGTGTTATTAATAACTAGGGCAAGGAATTTCATGCAAATGCATGTTTTGTTTGTTTAAGATGGACTAAATATTTATCCGAGTCATAAAATTCACGCGTTATTCACAAAAAAATAGCTTACCGAAAAAAATTAAAATGTAAAAATTAAGGTAAATTGTGACTGTTTAACTCAAAATTGGTCTGAATACAAAATTTTGTCATTTATTTTATATTTTAGAAGACCACAAATACTAAATTAACGAAACTTTCAAAGAAAATACTTATCTCACTCGTGATTCACATTAATCACTCAATATTCTGCTCACGTGCAAATCTCTACTATAGACCTACACTCACAATATTTTATAGTTAGAAACAAACGAATTTGTACATTAAAACTATAGAAAAAGTTGTTAAAAACAGGACTACTGATTTTTCGTTTAAAACAATAGTAATTTCCAATTATTTTTAATTGTTAAAAAATTAACTAAAAATATCGATAAAAACAAAGTACTTTCGTTTATTTTAACTATTAAAAAATAATTGCTTAATCCGTTAAAATAAACGACGTTCGTTTTTTTTGACTATCAAAAAATTACCGAAAATCCATAAAAATAAAAGATTTTCCATTATTTTGACAATTAAAAATTTAACTCCCAAAACTTAAAAATAAACGATTTTCCTTTATTTAACCATCAAAATTTTACCCCCAAAAACGTAAAAATAAACGATTGTCGTTTATTTTAGCTATCACCAAATTTAATTTAAAATAAATAAAATGTATTATTTACATAATGTATTATATACATAATAATATATGTTAGGATTTATTTTTAAAACTAAATAATAAGATTAATTGAATAATAATTAATTGAGCGAATGGCGCCTAACATTTATATGGCAGCATAACGAAAAAGGATGACCTTTGAGTTCATCTTTTACTATAATATGCAAATAACTTTAAAAACTATGTGTTTGTAAAATAAAAGACAATTAAAATCTAAAGAAAAACTATAGTGATGGTAAATAAAATATTTGGTTTAGTACTAAAGTAAAAAGCACTTTTGTAAACATTTTGGTACCTTTTGATTTAATTTAATTGTTAAGGTACTCTTGCAATACTATTGCACATATTACTGACAATTTTATTATCATTCAATGTAGCCAACTCAATATTAAATATTTAACACATATCTTGTGCAGACACAAAACCGTTTTGATTTTTTCTAACCTTCCAATATGACATACACACGGGTAATTTGTTGCAAACTAGCAAAAGTTGCACAAGAATATTGCTTAATTTTAAATTTACATTAAACATTGATGCGCTTTATCTTGTTTACCTAAAAAACACTAGACTTTTGCCATATTGCTAATTAATTTTCTTGTATTCAAATAATCAGCTAACACATGTTCTATACTGCGAAAATTATAATCCTAACTTTTCGTTTTATTTTATATATATTAAACTTTGTTATTTGTGCATGAATAAAGAAACTCAGAGTTTTTACTCTATCTCTATCTCTTCATCTCCTAGATGTCATCTATAGATGTGCTTTAACATATAAATTTGGAACAGTGAGGGAACTCCATCTCTGTTCTAATATGCACATTATGCACCGTCAATACTGCTCAAGGATGAGAAAGTGCAAATTTGCATCGTGTGCAAATAACCACGCTGAATACCCTCAGTAAAATAAAAAAGTAAAACAAAATTTACTGAAACAAAGCACTTAATCGCCAGCTGGGCCACTTTGGTACTTTTTGGACTGAAAATGTAAATAAGTAATTAATTTACCATCCCCAGTTCATGCATATGAAAAACGTTTGAGAGAACTTTTAAAAAAAAAGATTACTGTGATTTTTGTGTGATTTTTTTTTTTTAAACAAGTAGATTTTTTTTAAACATGTAGATTTTAAACGAAAATATTAACTGCTACAGAAAATCCGTATTAATTCATAGTTTGTTTTTTAAATAACAGGCAAAAAAGTTGAAAAATATGTTTCTTGTATTTTAATAGTTTATTCAGTTAAAAACAAACTTTACGGATTACTTTTTAAATAAACTACAATCGGTAACGGAAAATATATTGTGAGTGTACACTTAGGGAATGCTCCGATATTAAGCAAATAAGTTATGGCATGGAGGAAATAAGTAGTACTGTCAATGGACTTTTTGACTTGAGTTTCTCCAAAGTGTCAGAAAAGACGGCTGCGGGAAGTTTATTCCACATACGGTTGGTTTGGCTAATTAACAAATTTTCTGTTTAATGCTTTGTGCAATCCACTTTTCTATCACCAAAAATGGATGAGATCTATTGGACAAGCGTGTGTTACGAACAAAAACACGGGTCCTAGGGATAAGTTCACTTATCTCTGCAGAACACTTTCCATCGTAGTATCGATAGAACAATGACACACAGCCCACATACCGACGATACTCCAACGAATCAATAGAGCTGGATACTCCATTGTCATTAATGAGCGCCAACGAACTCCATTGCATACGGTCCAGAAGCTCAAAAATAGACTTTGAAGCCCTGCACATATACTTGTATTCCATCTTTCGTGAAGTAATTCTTGCACCGGTTAAGAAAGCGAAAGCACTTGAATACTTAATTCAACACTTGTGATTTTTCCAGAGGACATCACAATGGATTCTCATGCCCAGAACATCAAGAGATTTAAATTCCTCAATATTGACAAAATCCATGTTTACAGACGACATGGTGACCCCCATGGCCCTATGGGACAACAAACAACATTGGGTGTTACGAGCAATACAATCGACCCTATTCGCACGACATTGTAATTAGGTCTTCATAGAGTGAGCCATTCATAATTTACCTTTTGCCCTCATCTTCCACATGGCTTGGCCTGTGATCTCTTCATAGAGTGAGACATTCATATTTTACCTTTTGCCCCTTATCGAGAGAAGTCATCACCGACGCCAAAAGCAATAAGCTTCGACAAAAGTGCTTTATGTAACACACGATTGAACGCCTTGGAAGTATCTCGAGCAACCACTTTGCTCTCACCAAATCCGTGAATGGGCTGACTTTAACACTCTACTAAAGCCATACCAAGGAGTGTCTAAATTTAAGAGATGCAATCAACATCGGACAGATCATTCGACGCGACATCGGACAAAACTTTGCTCAGATGGACAAAACAGGATTTAAATCACAAATTTGATTTTTTTTTTCCTAAAATCTGTTTTGTCCATCAGTAGAAATTTGGGGATTTGGATGCAGACTCATGCGTGGTTTGTCCGATGTCGTGTCGCATTATCTGTCCAATGTTGATTGCATCTCCTAAATTTAGATACTCCTTGGCTAAACTGTCGATCAATAAGAAGTGAGTTAGATTCTAGATAATTAACACGATGGTAATTAACAATGCTCTCCACAACCTTAGAGAGAGAAGCTTGCAATTGGGCAGTAATTTTTTAGCCGCACCTTTTTGGGGACATTGATAACTTAACAACACTATGAAAATATACCCGTACGGTACTGCGCGCTAAAGAGGTATGCCAATGGTCGTGATAACGTCGAGGAGCACTGCTTCAGTACCAGTGCTGGTATGACATCCATGCCCGCTGTTTCGTTGACGTCGAGATTTGCAAGAATCCTTTTAATGGCTCGAGCACGAAAGAATACCTTAGGCACAATATATTATACTCTTCGAGCTGGGGCAGGGTTGATTGCTTTCCGGCAGAAGAAATTTATTTAATGCGAATAATTTAATCATAAGGTTGGCTTTATAAACCGTCATCCTTTATAAGAGTTGGGATAGAGAAACTTGCATAATTAAATACTCTTTTAATGAATGACCAAAAGGTCTTACTACCCCAAGGAGCAGCAAAAACTTAAGAACGCAAACGCGGTTCGTGTAAAAGCTTTTCACATCTAACAAGTGGTTTCCCTATGGATTCTCTCTATCTTAATGAAATTTGAATATGTTATCTCATCTCATGTTTAGAGATTAAAAAGAGTGATAAAAAATTACCGAATTTTGTCGGCTTATTTCGAATTCTGTTAGATAAATTTTGGAAAAAATATACAAAACATGTCCGATAACTTTCAAGTATTGTTGTTAATAAAAAAAATGTGTTTTAAGCGATTTTAAAACTGGAGTTTTGTTAAAGAATTATAGTTGGATTAAGCTTAAAAAAAGATGTATATTAATGGCTATTAAATTTAATCGAGGAGGTGTCTGAGCTTTTTTCGACATTCGTAATTGTTCGGCTTTAATACGACTTTTTTCGAAGAGCTTGTTAACCTACATATATAGTGTTAACCTATATAGAGTGGCAGCCCTAACACTCTACATAGGCAATATTGGTATCAAAAGTTTTGTTTTCTAGAGTACATAAAAACTACGTTCAAAAAAATATCTGAATTTCATTAGTATTAGACATGTATCCATACAAAAATGTATTAACTTCGGCCTCAGCTTTTAACACTTAAACGTAAGATTAAGGGAAATCTCCCTTGTAAGTACTACACTGATAGAATTTTCCTTCATAGTATTAATGAAACGATTTCATTAAAATCGATTCATTGGTTTAATGAAAAATTTCATTAACTGAATGAAAATTCATTAATATTTTTATTTTTTTCATTAACATTTTTTATGATTTTTTCATAATTTCATAAAAAAAATTCATTAAATCAATGAAAATTTTCAAATTTTTTTCAATAAAAATTTTGACTTGTAATAAGAAAAAAAATTGTTTTTTGTACTATCATTTTGAAATAAAAAAATCTGAAAAATTTCTTTTAAACAATATTAACCAAAACTTTGAATATAAATAAATTTTTTATTAAATTTGCCTAGAGCTAACAGTTTTTGACGAATTTGAATAGCTGGTCACTAAATTCCAGGGAACAGATTCTCTAAGAAAAACGATATAGTTTTGTTCAAAACGAGGCCTAATTTGTTATCGTGTTGACGATGTTACACAAAAACGTTACAGTATTTAACATTTTTATCTAATATGGTCGTAATTTAACTACAAAAAGTGGACTATAATCGTCGATCGTTCTACAGAATTCCAAGCCAGATCGATAAAAATTACATATTTTGTACCGACATATAAGAAAATATGTCATCTTTTAATACAAATTATAAAAAATGTAGAGATTTTTTATAAATAAAAACAAATTGTTCTATTACATAGCTGGGATGCATAAGGTAATTCAGAATTCATTAGATTTCGAACTTTTTTTTTATAAAAATATTTTATAGATCCTATAAAGACCAGACCTTATAAATAATATCAATGAATGATAATTTCTCAATAACCACCAAGTTAATGCTATGCTAAAATAATCATAAAAAGTGCAACTTATTAAATACCAACGAAAATATTTCATACAAACTATGAATTTTATTCATTAAACACATGAAACTTTCATAACGATTAGGCTAGGATTAATGAAAAAATTTCATATACTTTATGAAATTTTCGTTGGGTCAATGAAACCATTCATTAAAATTGATTTAATGAAACACCTTTCATTGACATTGGGGACTTTTTTATGAAAAAAATCATTGGATTAATGAAAGAATTCATTAATACTATGCACAAATTTCTATCAGTGTATGGCACATTCAGTTTTCGTATGTTTGCGTAGCCGTCAGTATTGTCGTTCTTATTCACACGTCAATTACTGAATGCTTTCTCTCTGGATCTGACTGCAGTTTTGCACGTTTGGTTAAACCAACAGTTATGTGTAGGTTTAGCCGAAATTAACTTTAAAGGAATACAAAATTTCACTTCCAGCTAAATTTCGCAGCGGCAATCAACATTGTCGTCTAAGAAAAATAGCTTCAATTTCAATTGCCGATTAAATCGTTAAATATAACATGTCGAAATTACTTAAATTCTAAGTAATTATGGAGGCTCTAACTTTTCTAAAACTTCGGGTTCTGATGAGATCTTTAGCCAGATCGAAATACTAGTATCAACCTAGCTAATATGTTGAAAGCTCGTTATAAATTGAAAATAACATAAAAATAATCTCGATGTATATAAAAACAAAAAACTAATATAACTGTAAAAAATATTACTTGAGCCAGAGTACGAACTAAAAATTTTTTATATAAATAGAACATTTTTGGTCTTCAAAGTTTAGTAACGTCATGATGCTTGTTAGGAAAAGACCTAACCACGTGCTTGATTACTAAGAAGACAAGAATGGAGCAAAATTGATTATTAATAGGTTTTTTGTTAAAGTTCTGCCTATTATGGAGGCTCTAACTTTTCTAAAACTTCGGGTTCTGATGAGATCTTTAGCCAGATCGAAATACTAGTATCAACCTAGCTAATATGTTTGATTTGCTTTATTTTGTAAATATACGGAGGTTGAAAGCTCGTTATAAATTGAAAATAACATAAAAATAATCTCGATGTATATAAAAACAAAAAACTAATATAACTGTAAAAAATATTACTTGAGCCAGAGTACGAACTAAAAATTTTTTATATAAATAGAACATTTTTGGTCTTCAAAGTTTAGTAACGTCATGATGCTTGTTAGGAAAAGACCTAACCACGTGGTTGATTACTAAGAAGACAAGAATGGAGCAACATTGATTATTAATAGGTTTTTTTGTTAAAGTTCTGCCTATTATGAGGCTCTAACTTTTCTAAAACTTCGGGTTCTGATGGAGATCTTTAGCCAGATCGAAATACTACTATCAACCTAGCTAATATGTTTGATTTGCTTTATTTTTGTAAATATAAGGAGGTTGAAAGCCTCGTTATAAATTGAAAAAAAAAGGCAAAGCTGTTGATTGGCAACCTGAATTCCCAGGTTCGATTCCATTTATTAAAAAATAAAAACAAATTATTTTATTAGAAAATTTTGTTTTTTTTTCTTTATCTTTAATTAGACTCATTATTTTTTTTCAATACTGGTAAGCATATACGTAACCACATTTTTTTTTGATTTTTTTTTTTTTGATTTTGCTAGTTCGTAAGCATAACTCATTATGTTGTGCGACATCGCCATATAAAATAAATAAAAAAATGTAATAAGAAAAATAACTGGTTACCATTACCAGATAGTTATGGGTTTATAAAGCCATTATTGTTAATGTTTTTTTTTTACACTGGGTAGTTTAATTTTTATAATTCAAATTTTTCAAAAAATCGTGGGTGTTAATTAATTTTTTTTGTTTGTATTTTTGTAAAAGACGGCCGCTTTAAAGAAAAAAATTTGTTTTTTTAAGTCGTACTTTAATTGCCTAACAGTTCATCTTTTAAACAACCTACCCGAGTAAAAGTTATATAGAAAATTATATAATTTTACATAGACAAATAATATTATGTATGTGATGATGTGTGATATAATTATGTATAACTTCAATTTCAAATATGCCATCACATATAAAGAGATATGAATAAGTACACTTAGAGTACTATGTAGGTAAAGACCACTGCAATTGTAGTTGAAAACAAATGAAATTTCACTTAAAGAAAGGACGACTTACATTTCATTAAAATCAACTACCATTGTCATTTGTTTTGTAATGTTCAAAAAATTACTAACAATTGAACAGTTCATGCGAATAAGGACGAATAGACCACTTTTTCGCAAACATGTTTTTTTTGCATAAATGCATTTTATTAGCAGAGCCCTACAATCCTATGCAGAAATTTTGGGGAAATTTTGACTTTTAAGGCTAAAAAAATGACTTTGAAAGTACAATAATTCGTATATTTTTATATTTTTGTTTAAATTAGTAGTGAAATAAAGCACAATTTTGATTAAATACAACACAAAAACATACAAAAATTTTACTTTGGGTAACAATGTGTTTAAAAAAACATACGAGGAACAAACCACACTTATTATATTGGCAAAAATTCTACCGTTCTTGAGTTATAAGACTTTAAAAGTGTGGAAAGCAAAAAGGGCGATTATCCATCCTTAACAAAATATTATATAAAAATATTTAGCTGCGAGTCAAGGGTTAATATTATAATTCCTAAAAATGTATTTAGTGTCATAAAGAATCAAATGGCAGGAATATTAAAAAAAAAAAATTAACAAAAAAAATTTTTTTTGCATGTCCTTGCAATCCTTAAAAAGTGTATCCTTGAAGTCCTTAAAGTGTTACAAACAAATACCAACCATAGTTCGTCAAGTTTTGCAAGTCTCATGAAAATGTAGTCAAAATCTGCTCCAAAATAACACATTTTTATTCAAATTTCAATACATTTTTTTGGATACTGGCCCTTTTTCCATTTAAGCAAAAATTGAAGTCCAGTTTTTGGCAAGTTCTCTTTCGAATACCGTACTAAAATTTTGTATATAGGTAGATGTGACTTAAATCTTTAAGCTAATACCAAAAAGTTGACAAAATATGATTTTTTAACCGTTTCCTGCGTTTTTATTGTCCCCTGTAAAATTCTACAAATGGTCTATTCGTCTTTATTCGCATGAACTGTTCAATTGTAGTAAAAAATGAACCACATGGTAGTAAAAAACATTTATTTTATTTTATTTTTTTAAATAACAAAAAAAAAAAACAAAATTAATGTAAAACCATAAAACAGTTATTTGATGTGAGTTGGTTTTTAAATGAACTACAAGGTAAGTAATTATTTTAATTTGTTCTACAAATGACTGACATTTACATTAAAAATAAAGAAATTGTATTACAACCCAAACAACTACATATTTTTAAAGCAGAAGTTCCCTGAGTGTATGTTCCCAGACATATTATATATACCATATGTAGTTAGATATGCTCGGAAGTTTTTAGCACAGTATCATATATAATTAAACAGGTTTTAAAGAAAATCATATCCAATATTATGTTACCATGTGAAAAATATTTGTTAAGTTCATTTATATATAATTCAGTATAGCCCCATGTAAAAGGAAAAATTCTAACTAGGGAGTATCCCAACTCGGACCGTCAGGGAGTATCCCAACTCGGACCGTCCCAACTCGGACCGTCAGATCTGAATCAATTGTTTTTAATTGAAAAATGATTATGTTTAATGTTCGTATTTTAAAGAATTTATAATTATTTATTTTTTTTTTTTTGTTTTTATTTCATAAAAACATAAGCTCGCAATTTTTATTTTTAATAAATAACTACTAAATTTAAATTTTTGTATGTCATATAAAACTGAAGTCCTAAAGAATTTGAAATCAATACATATCTATATCAGGGACCGTAAATAATGATTATTGCTCGTTTTTTTTGAATCAAAAAATCAATCACTTAGAAGAGACATAAAAAAAAATTTATTGCACCATTATTATTATTTTTGACAATCTTTGCATATCCGTCATGATTTTTAAATTTTTGATTTTTAAAGTTTCTTCAATGGTAATGATTATTTTTGAGTAATAATAAAAAAAATCAGCCATAATCATTATTTTTGAGCAAAAAAAATAAAACTCAAAAATAATCATTATTTATGATTTTTATTTTTTTCGCTCAAAATAAACTTACTTTCAATGTGGGGGATTGACATATCTCAGGAAGTAGGAGGAGCTTATCGAAGATTATGGTATCAATCTCTTCTTTGGAAGATTCTCTAGCAGATTAATGCATCAATCATATTTGTGGGTGAGGTTTAAGGGGTTAATTTTTAATTTCAAAATAGGGTTTTTTTTTCCGTATTTTGTGAAAGTAACAATGTGTTAGATGGACATATCTCAGAAAGGAGGAGGAGCTTATCCAAGATTATGGTATCAATCTCTTTTTTGGAAGATTCTCTAGCACATTAATGCATCAATCATATTTGCGGCTGGGGTTTAAGGGGTTAATAATTAATTTCAAAATAGGGCTTTTTTGCCGTAAAGTCAAAATTTGGAAGCTCGATTTTCACCGTAGACGTATGTTTTAGTGGACTTTTTTGCTCAGTACAATCCCAAGAATCAGAAACGCGAAGCGCCCATTAAGATTTTTTTCCTTCCATATCGCCCCACCCTAATATGTATATATATTTACACCTACATGAAAGTGAGTTTTATTTTGAGCGAAAAAAATAAAAATCATAAATAATGATTATTTTTGAGTTTTATTTTTTTTGCTCAAAAATAATGATTATTGCTGATTTTTTTTTATTATTACTCAAAAATAATCATTACCATTGAAGAAAATCATTAAAACTCATAACATAATCATTATTGTGTAATTTTTATTATAAAACTCATAATGATTACGGTCCCTGATCTATATGAAGCATATAACACAGTACTACAAAAAAGCATAAAATTTAAATACCTGGGAAGTGGTTCTATTTTTCTGATAAATGTTGTCGAGTACAACAAATTTTGAAATTTACCAAACACCTCCAAAATGATCCGCTTTTAAGCGGATCTAGAAAGAAGAAAGTGAGACCTTTCGAATTGTATATATGTTAATTATGTTAACTTGAAAAAACTGTGTAAATTTTATTATGGTATCAATTCCCAGCAAAACCACACATTACCAAATAATGGGTAAAGTAATGTATTGCCATAGGGCCTCACGCATTACATTACACCTTACTTCACTGATGAATTTTACAGGCGATGAGCCTAAAAGTAATGGGTGGACTTATTATCTTGTACGGGTTAATGTAACTGGTTACAAATAATTTTTTTTATTTAAATAAATAACTTGGTTACGCTGGTATTCGAACCTGGGGTCTCTGATTGTTAACAATTAGTTATGCGAGAACTCTACCAACTGAGCTATCGATACATATAGTACTTGATTGCTGAAAATGTAAATGAATTATTGTACTTAGTGTTTTCGTAAGTGATATAAAAATCACAAAGTAATGAGTCTATAAATAGATTTACAAAAAGAAAAAGATAATTACTTTACGTTTATAATTCCTGTACTATGTAATTGATGATCGGCAAGTCATTATTTTATGTTTTGAAGTAATGTAAAAGGTAATGGGGTATCATTACAAGGTAATTCACGAGTATTCAATTATCGGTAACTCATTACTTTATGTTTTAAGTTAATGTTGAATACAAGGAGTATACATTACAATGTAATGCAGTATGTAACCAACTATTGGTACTTTACGTTTCGAAATAATGCTGAAAGTAACGAATAATGCACTATGTAACCCATTATCGGTAACCCCTTACTTTTTGTTGGATTGGATTACTTTTATACTGGGATTTCAAAGTAGAAGCATATTTTTTTTAAATTTTATTTGCATTTTGTTATTTTTCTATCTTAAACAATTAATTTTTGTGAATGAAAAATCCTCTCTCTCACAACAATTTTTTTATTTCGAATGAACTCCTATTTCAATATATGCTTTCTTACTAAATTGTGCATGCAGATCACGAATCTGACCAAATTTCTTTAAAATATCGCGAATTAAAGTTTTTAACGAAGAATTTTTTTTATTAATGACCTAATATCCGGGAATCTGGAAGGAAATAATTGTCTGTGTTTATAAATATAAAAACAACATAAGACTACTTTTGATTTGAGTATTGTATCTTCAATGAAATTTGAAGGACATTCTTGGAAAATCGGAAATTCTTCCACTTCAAGTTTTGGTTTTAAAACTTTAATATTTTCTTATGTATCTTATGTTTGCGGTTATCGGTTAACCATTATTATCCAATGCTCTATCCAATTTTGCTGCAGAAAATAATAAAGTTATTGAACAGAAGTTCTCAGAAAAAGCCCATATACAAATGGAGTGCGACAGTGCTCACGCAAATATAGAGATTAACCTGAAAAATCGATCAATATAATTACTAAATGATTATGTTAGAGTTACACGAGAAAGCCAGATAAACTTGTAAAATCAATAATAAATTCGTAAGAAAAACATTCGATGCAGTATTATGATTTAATTATGATTTTTTTCATAATTACCATGATGATAAACTTCTACTTTGTTTTTTTTTCATCCATCAGATCAGGCCGTGTAAAGACCATAAATCACTTTTATATCTTCCAGACGACAGCGTCAAATATAAAGTAAATTTTGATATTGAACACACTCTTCGTTTTAAACCATATAAAGGTCATAATGAATCTAAACCCGAATATTCTGGCCCTATTAAATAAATGGAAGAATATACAATATTTTAAGAGTGTAATTTCACCTTAATGCAATTTTTTTACGATAATCTAGCGAAGACAAAAAACGTTAAAGCTCAATGTTATTTATTTTTATCATTTTCAAGTTATTTCGTTTTTAGCTGTGAACTTCAATATAAAATTTAAAAAATTTACCGAAGTCATAAATTAATTCGTAATATTGTTTTTTTTACTTTACAAAACCCTCTATCTAATAACAATTTTTTTACACATACATATTTTTCAAATGCAAAATCCTCTATATTCCACAAAATTGGTATTAATGCAAAATTTTAAAAATAAATTATACGTGAGATTCAGTAGTCTCTTTAAAAAAAATATGATAGAACATAGAATTTTAAAACCGAAATAAACAGTTTTTTATGCTTTCCTGTAAAGTTTTGTTTTTTTTTTTTTAGATAGAGGATATTGAATATAAACCCTCGATATGTATTCAATTAGTGCATTGAAAACTAAAACAAAAAACATTCCAGCAATAAACAGTGGAAGTAGTGCTTTCAAAACCTCGTTAAATTGACTTCCAAAGCATTAGCATACGCACATTTTTCACTTTAATAGAAGTTATTGTTAACAATGCCAAAAATGTTAAATTAAAGTTATTTTAAACAGCATTTGCATCACCATATAAATTAATTGGTAACTAAATTGATAACATCCTAAGAAGGGATTTTTTTTATATGGAGTTTGAGGTGGTAAGTGGTTGGAGTTGCAATGGGAAGGTTGCGAAATCGATTCCTGACTGGGGAAATCATTTTCCTTATTTTTTTTTTTTTAATTTCTTATTAATTTTTTTTGTTTAATTCAGGTTTTCTGTGTTTTTTTAGATAATTAAGTAATTTAAAAACGATTTAATAATTAACATCTTGACTTTAATCGTTAAGAAAAAAATTGTAGAAAATTGTTATGAGGATTCTTTGTTTATACATTAAGAGTTTAAGATCCTTTATATATACATTATAATTATTAATTTCCAATATTTCGTCCCCACATTGGGTGACTTCTTCAGGGAACAATTATTATAATTTAAATAAATCAAATTATTACAATTGTCCCCTGAAGAAGTCACAAAATGAGACGAAATATTTGAAATAAATAATTATAATTTATAAATAAAGGGTCTTAAGCTCGTTTAAAAGAAAAAGAATTTCTGAAATTCTAAATAATAATTAATTAAAATGAAAATGAAAATTATTCAAGTTCGAGGCCATACTCTATATTTCTTCATTAGGATATTGTCCTAACAAATAATCTATAGAGTTTTTGTTTTCAAATTTATTATTTGACCCTTTCAGGAATGTGTTGATAGATCTATTTCGGGAATTTTCTAGGTTCCCATCATCAGAACACGTTTTGAAAGCGGTAACAATCCCATGCCAAACAAACTCATATGTATATTAGTTCTCATGTAGTGAGTAAACTAGTTCATATGTATGTTTGATGTTTGGCATGGGATTGTTACCGCTTTCAAAACGTGTTCTGATGATGGGAACCTAGAAAATTCCCGAAATAGATCTATCAACACATTCCTGAAAGGGTCAAATAATAAATTTGAAAACAAAAAACTCTATAGATTATTTGTTAGGACAATATCCTAATGAAGAAATATAGAGTATGGCCTCGAACTTGAATAATTTTCATTTTCATTGCACAATTAAAGGTCGAAAAAAAACATAATTTTTATTTTTAATAAAAATTATAACAAACTTAATTAATTAAAATGTTAAGGAAACTTAACATTTTTAATTAATTAGCTTTTACTTAATTTACCTTTATCACTTTAATTCACCTACCTTTTACCTTTCTTCTTTCTTATATATATCATATATATATATATTATAGATTCAGATATTTGGTAAACATCAGCGCAGTGGAAAAATAAACATTTTAAAGAGTTTTTTAGTGTAAAAAAATACTGGAAACATTCAAAGATCTTAAGTTCCAAGGCACATTCGTTTCATTGCAGGCACTTTTCGATACCTAACTAATTCTTTTTTCTCATTGTCTGGTATATTTTATCTTATTAATGACACTTCATCGTCAAATTAAATATTAATAAAAATTTTTTAAGTATGAAATGAATTTAAAATTGTTGAATGAGTTTTTTATTATCTCTTAATATTTTTTTTTTAAACCCAATCGCAACTTAAAAATTTTATGTTTTTTATTATATATTTGTGTCAGACTTGGGCGACGTCAATTACATTTCAAAATCGTTCTCTTGTGAAATTTTTCTATATCATTAATAATTTCAGACCTACGCTCACACTTGTGGGCTTAAACGCTTCCTTGGAAAATTTAAAATTTTGTCAATACCAGACATGGGACATAATTCCAATATCTGTGTATTTAATTACAGGCCAATTACTTTTTATGTTCAATTACATGTAATTGGGTGTAATTGAGTGATTGCCCTGTAATTAAATACCCAGATGTTGTTACTAATCCCCATGTTTGGTATTAAAGATTTTAAAAATTTTCCAAGGAAGCGATTAAGCTCACAAGTGTAAGTGTAGGTCTGATATTATTAGTGATATCAAAAAATTTCATAAGTGAACGATTTTGAAATGTAATTGACGTCGCCCAATATATTAATATTTTCAACTTAAGTTCGTTTTAACTTTGTTCTTATTGCAAAAGTAACTTTGGTGCAAATGGTAGAGCAGTGTACTTTAATATAGCAGATCGTAACTCGGATTTGTGTGTTCAATACTCGCTGGCACCAAAAAAATATTTAAAAGAAAATATCCCCTAGAGTATGCATCACATTCTTATTAAATAAAAATGTTAATATATATTTGAAAAATACCATCCATGAACTGTTGAAAAAGTGCATTCATGAACTGTTTAAAATGCTATTAAAGAAGTTATATATTCACTCCATCCGCCCAATGACACGACAATGTTATAATCATTAATGATTCACCTAAGTTTGCACCACATCCGGATCAGTAGATGTGGTGTTTTTACTACTTCTTCCTCATCTCTTATTTTGCTGGGATATTAGTTAAATGATTTGAGATAATTTTAAAATAAAAATAAATATCATATAGTATTAAATAAAAATACAGCAGGTGGTCGTTAAACAAAAAAATCGCTTGACATCCTATTTTAATTTTTTGGGGTAAAACTCCTAGCAACGGAGAAACCCGTTCACTATCTACCGATGTTTGCTTAATTGTGAACAGAGCATTATATAAATCATCTTTATTTGAATTCGCATATTGCTTCTTTCATATAAAGCAATTTCTGTCTTCAACAAATTCGATTTGATGTTTGCTTCTTTTTGGATTGACCTTTACATTGTCTATATCATTATTTAGTTTCATTTTGAAAGATTCATCGACTTGGGTTTCAGATATGTCATTGTCACATTCAGACATTTCAGACAGGGATTGATCAAACAGGTTTTTATATATTGATTCAGCATACAATTGTAAAGAGGTTTTGTTTGTTTTAGAATTAGCATTAAAGACATCGGGAGTTTTTAAATATTTTATTAATGCTAACATTTGGTTAAGTTTGCTTTAATTGACTCAGCCATTATTTTTAGAAAAAAATTTTTATTACCAAAAGATGATCCAAGAGTGTATATATAACAGAATCAGCTAATTATAATCTCTTCGACTTAGTGCTTCAATTGTATCCTTTCAAAACTTCAACTAACATCTCCAGGACAGGAACATGTTAACTCTCAAACCGGCCTAAGCTTTTTTCAATTAAATTTGTACCACGTGTTCGTCACAAAAAATAAACATAGAGCAATTCCATATGAAAGCGATCACCTTTTGGACGACCCCTCTCCGATTTTAAAATAAATAGTCTCAATCGATTGCCCAGCAAAAAATAATGTACCTACATATTTTTTTTTTTTTTTATAGTGACTGGTTTAGTGGTGGTGTGCACTAGAGTGGGTCGCACCCCATACAAAAAAAAAAAAGTTGTGCCGCTCACCCCCTACAATTAAAGATAATTTGAAGAAGATTTGAAAAAAAATTTTTTTTTTTTTTTTGCCACGCCCCTTGACCCCGCGCATTTGGTTTTTTATTTCCTGTGGCTCCATTTATAGTCCGATTGTAACGTGTGATATATCATTGTTTTTGGAATGACAATGGCTACATTCTCTACATTGATCACTTTTGACTCCGACGTCAAATTCTAAAAGTGACTTCTGGAAACTCGATTTCTACCACCCTAACTCACGAGTTTTTCTAAACGATAAAAAGCTTTTTAAATTCCATGAAATTTTGTCTTTTACAGTATATATATTTATTCAGTAACAAAAAAGTTACGAAGGTTTAAAAAAATCAATTTGAGTTTTATTCCAACAATCATTAACAATAAGCTTTGGTCTTTTTGTGGTTATTGTTTTTGTGGCCATTTTTAAAGTACTCTCTTTTTACTCATTTTTCTATCAAATATTGTTGAGAGAAATTTTTTTTTGTTATCATTTTTTTTAAATATAAAAAATATTGAATAACTTCACGGTTTGTTTGTAATTTTGTTTTATCAATATCACATGATTGAAAATGCATATTGTTAAAAACAATTTAATTATATTTTTAAAGAAAAAAAATATTTTAGTAATTTACACTAATTTTATCAACTGGCAACACTTTTGTTAAACATATTATTAGGGCTCGGAACTTCATGTAAATACATGTCTGTTGTCGTTAGCTAGAGAGCAATGTTAACCAAATATCTTTGCGAATCATTAAAATTTGCAACAAAATGGCATCGATTTGTTAGTGCATATTTTTACATATTTTGCTATAAACGCATATTTTACTATAAATGCATATTCTTATGCATATTTTGTATTTTTTGTTACATATTTTGCATATTTTTACATATTTTTACATATTTTTGCATATTTTAGCAAATTTTTTTTGATGTTTTACTAAAAATAAATTTTTTACAATTTAAATTTTTTTAGAAATAAAATCTTATCAAATTTATACATTTAATTTTTTTTATCAAGAAATGTTATATGACAGAAAATTCAACTACAAACTTTAAGAAGATTTTTAATTGCAATTCTCAATTTGTAACGGCTTTTTAAAACAGAAATTACTAAAATTTAAAAATTATATAGAAAAAAATGAAAAAAATCAATAATAAATGCATATTTTTAAATTTTAAGTACATATTTTACGATTTTAAATACATATTTTATGTAAATAAAACACAAATATAAATGCATTAACTTCCGAGCCCTACATATTATTATTCCTCTTCAAGTGTTCGCGTCTACAGCTGTAGCTTTTTGATAAAATTAGTGTAAATTACTAAAATATTTTTTTTCTTTAAAAATATAATTAAATTGTTTTTAACAATATGCATTTTCAATCATGTGATATTGATAAAACAAAATTACAAACAAACCGTGAAGTTATTCAATATTTTTTATATTTAAAAAAAATGATAACAAAAAAAAATTTCTCTCAACAATATTTGATAGAAAAATGAGTAAAAAGAGAGTACTTTAAAAATGGCCACAAAAACAATAACCACAAAAAGACCAAAGCTTATTGTTAACGATTGTTGGAATAAAACTCAAATTGATTTTTTTTAAACCTTCGTAACTTTTTGTTACTGAATAAATATATATACTGTAAAAGACAAAATTTCATGGAATTTAAAAAGCTTTTTTATCGTTTAGAAAAACTCGTGAGTTAGGGTGGTAGAAATCGAGTTTCCAGAAGTCACTTTTAGAATTTGACGTCGGAGTCAAAAGTGATCAATGTAGAGAATGTAGCCATTGTCATTCCAAAACAATGATATATCACACGTTACAATCGGACTATAAATGGAGCCACAGGAAATAAAAAACCAAATGCGCGGGGTCAAGGGGCGTGGCAAAAAAAAAAAAAAAATTTTTTTCAAATCTTCTTCAAATTATCTTTAATTGTAGGGGGTGACCGGCACAACTTTTTTTTCGACCCGGCCTAGTGTGCACCACTGTCATGTGACAAAATTGAAGAATTCTTCATAAGGGACCTCATTGAAAGTTGTTTTAAAAAAAAAACTATTAAAGCGATCGCAACGAGTGATAGCTCGTTGGAAAGGCATTGAATCAGGCTTTAATTGAAAAATAAAATTTTCCTAATTTTTCTCAGAAATTTACCTTTTTTCCCATGAAAATTAAATTTTCCCATGAAAATTAAATTTTCCGATTTTCCACAGAAGCTCCTAAATTTTCCGGCTAATTTTATTTTTTTTTGGATTCCTCATAATTTTTGCTTTAAGAATCAGCAATAAAAAAATGGGCCCCGACTCCTTGTTTGGACAGGAGAAGAGCATTTAAGAGACCACCTTGTTCTCATTGTTTTTATATTTTTTATAATTGAATTATTTTTAATTATTTAACAAGAAAAATTAGGAAAATTTTATTTTTCAATTAAAGCCTGATTCAATACCTTTCCAACGAGCTATCACTGTTTTTTAAAACAACTTTCAATGAGGTCCCTTATGAAGAATTCTTCAATTTTGTCACATGACAGTGGTGCACACCACCACTAAACCAGTCACTATAGAGCAATTCCATATGATTAAAGCCTGATTCAATACCTTTCCAACGAGCTATCACTCGTTGCGATCGCTTTAGTAGTTTTTTTTTAAAACAACTTTCAATGAGGTCCCTTATGAAGAATTCTTCAATTTTGTCACATGACAGTGGTGCACGCCACCACTAAACCAGTCACTATAAAAAAAAAAAAAATATGTAGGTACATTATTTTTTGCTGGGCAATCGATTGAGACTATTTATTTTAAAATCGGAGAGGGGTCGTCCAAAAATTTGCCAATTTTGATCGTTTTCATATGGAATTGCTCAATATGTTCTTCTAACAATTTTTTCCTTTGCGTACTTCTTTAAGCGATATAGGCGAAAATAACCCAGCTAGAAATTACCAACCGTACCAAAAAAATTGTACTGGCAAACCACTGCTATTTTTGTAAAATTCACCGTGCTAAAATTGCCAAAGGTACAACTAATATTGTACTAGGAAAAGACTATTTTGTTAGCAAAGCATGTGTTTTCCAGTACCATCCGCAAAATTCTTTGGCAGTATTATTTTTACGAATATTGCAACCAATTCGAGGTATTTTTTTTTTTTTTTTGTAATATTTTATTATATTTTATACATTTAAATATGATGTAGAAGGCTAATACCGGACTTTTTAAATGTGTTATATTATACATAGTTCTCAACATTAATTTAATTTAAGCAATTTTAAAAGCACAAAATTCTTTTAATTACCACCGTTATGCCGAAGGTGGCAATTTCGCTTAAGTCAACGGTAGGCCACTGTTATCAATCGGGTAACAGGACAATATTCTGCCAACCGACCATCGACGACGCTTTGCCAACACTGTGTGGATTGTATTTTTCTGCCTGAGAAGTTTAGAGCGAATATAAAAAAAATAATTCATAAAAATAAATATGTTTAGGCATAACTTATTCTTTACCGATATTTACTCTTACCAAGATGTTACTACAATCCAAAAATTACACCTTTTGTATTTTTACTTAAGAAGATATGGCGATTTGTGTTTTTTGGAAAATGCGAAATTGGTCGAAAAAGCATCTTATATACATATCGTTATATTTTAAATTTATAACGAGCTTTAGACCTCAGTATATTTACAAAAATAAAAGAAATCAAACATATTAGCTAGGTTGATACTAGTATTTCGATCTGGCTAAAGATCTCATCAGCACCCGAAGTTTTAGAAAAGCTAAATATATATTGTTCAAACTTAAAGGCTTTGGTACAAGTACCAAATGTCCATTCGTTTTCAAGTTAAGCCAATATCCTTCAGAGGCAGAGGGCGAAGCCGAGCTTAAATGTTCGGCAGCGGCGGCTAAGCAAAAATAACTCGGCGGCGGCTTAAAGCCGGCTTGTAGCCGACTGTTTTTAGTAATATTTGAAAAAATTAAATTGATTTATTTATTTAAAAAAAAGAGATTAAAAAAAGTAAAAGCAATTCATTGCTTCACTAGCATGAGGCATTTTAATTAAGTTTGTAAGATTTTGATTATTTTGATAAAAAACGGTTCTACGTCTTTCATGTTATCATGCACGAATAGCTGTTTTTTTATTGTTGCAGGATGGAGTCCACTTCTTTTTTCGTTAACGCAATTTCCAGCAAAAGAAAGAGCTTGTTCTGAAGATGCTGACGTGACTGGAATCCCAAAACACAAATTGGCCAGTTCTGCAACATTAAGTTAATATTACAGTTTTTGTTTGCTATTTCGAGTCTACAAATATTGGGTATACAAGTTAATAATATCGTTTTTTTTTTTGATTGAAAATTGAATTTATTATAATATTGTAACAAAAAGAATTGATACATTATTCAAAGTATTGTCCATCGTTAGCCACTACTTTTACCCATCTTTCTGGTAGCATATGGATTCCGCGCCAAAAGAACTGCTCCGGTTTTGAGGTAAAGAATGAAACAAGCCAAATTCTGATATGCTGTTCTCAAGTGAAGCGTATTCCAGTAAGGGCGTTCTGATCCACTTTTTTCAAATAGTTTTTGACCGGTCTTGCAACATGTGGCCGAGCGTGTCTGGTTGAATATTCTGGTAGTTTTTCGTTTATTGCTCTCTTCAAACGAATCAATTGTGTTCGGAACAGGTCCCCTGTGATCGTCTGACCCGATTTCTTCAACAGCTCATAATACAAAACACCCTTCTGATCCCACCAAAAACAGAGCATTACCTTGGCGCCATGAATATTCGGCTTCGGCGTTGATTTGGCTGGTTGGCCGGGCTTTACATATGACTTTTTGCGCTTGGGACTATCGTAATGGATCCATTTTTTATCACCAGTAACAATACGATGCAAAAGCATTTCCGACATGCAAAATCGCCTTTCAACGTCTCTCGGCTTCAGTTCATATGGGACCCAATTTCCTTGCTATTGAATGAATCCCAATGCTTTTAAACGCAGGGAAATGGCTTGTTGTGTGACTCCCAATGATAATGCAAGTTCTTTTTGCGTTTGACAACAATCTTCGTGGAGTAATGCTTTCAATTCCTCATCTTCAATATTTTTCGGCTGACCAGGCCTTTCCTTGTCTTCTATGTCGAAATCACCACTTTTGAATCGCGCAAACCATTGTTCACAAGTTTTTTGAGTTGGTGCATGTTGACTGTAAGCTTCTACCACAATCGATAACTTTCAGCAGCCGTTTTCTTCAAATGAAAGAAGGTTAGCAGACTTCACTGCAAAACATCTTTTTTAGGCACAAAATTCGACATTATTATAGCGATTGAAAAAAAATGTGTGTTCACACTGTGTCGTCTATCGAATACTGAATTATAATGACAGATGTTTACCTTCCAAAATACCATATTTGTTATTATTGACACAAACCATATGTGATAGTTATGCCATATGTTGTCCAAATCGACATTATTAACTTGTATACCCAATATTTAGTAAAAGTTTTTGCTAATTTTACAGAGTAAAATGTGATTTTTAATTAAATAAAATTCACATCGAATATAACTAACATTTTGTCAAGTTAACATATTTATTTTTGCTGTTCTTATTTTATTAATATTTAGCAAAAAATCTGCTAAAGTTTGGAGTTTTTTCAGCAAGGTAATTTGTAAAGCTACTAAAAATAGCTTTTTCTACTATTTTTACAGGTTTTGATTTTGCTACTAAAATTTAGCGTAACTGCTTTTTGGAAAAGTGCCATTAAACACTTGCTTGCAAAAATACCAATTTTGTGAAAATTTTTTCGTTTTCATATTTTGTTTATTCCCGTTTCTGCAGTTCTTAAAATGTCTTCAGATTTGGAGCAAGTAATGTATGAAATATATCTAAAAACATAAATAAATAAAAATCCTTTTCGTAATTACATCTGGGGTGTTGTTATGTCTGTTTACTTTTGTCCAGATTTTAAGTGGGCCATTCTTTATATTCAATATTAGATATAATAATTATTAAAATTTTGTGTAATTTTAGAGTTAAATAGAGTTAACGCTTGGTTGATGATATTTATAATAATAAAAATGTTTTATAAAGTAATCATTAATAAAAAATTATAAACAATGCATATAATAAGTTCCTGTCAATTAAATCAAATCAATTGAATATAATATATAGATATTTTATTAATAACATTATTAAAACACTTAAATCAGGAGTGCCCAAAAGTTCCTTATGGAAGAGCTAACACCAATACATTTAAAGAAAAACTAATTTTTATTCAACATTTTTTGTTGTAAAAACCAATACATACAAAGAAAAAAGAAAAAAAATATTTCAATGTTTACCAGCAAAGTGTTGTTGCTTTGCGCTTGCGTGTATAAAGTGAAGAACGACAAAAAAACTAATAAGACAAAGTTGTTTGTGTATTTCGTATTGCTAGTGCTGAGCGCTCTATATGTGTATTAAAACACACAGCCTATAGCTAAGTGTTTTTACAAAAACAATTGAGTACCAAGCGCATAGGCCGTGGGCACCCCTGACTTAAATACTTAGGTTGAAAATGAGCAAACTTGTTGACAGAAGTTTTTTATCAAATAGCGATACAATGTCGAAATATTCATAAAAATTTCGGTATTTTAATACTAAAAGTCACATGTACACTCAAAGGAAAAGCTTTATCATATTTATAACATGTTTCATCAATTTTCGTCCAATGTAATGTTTCATAGTGTTTATTTAACATTTCATAAGCATATTTATGAAATGTTTCCCTTATAAAGGGTCCGCCAAATAACTTTTTTTTTTTTTGAAAATGCCATAAAAAAACTACTGAATATTTTCTCAAATTTCTTTTTTTATTTGAAAGTACAATCCTTCCGGTTAATAATGGCTGCCTCGGCTGGCCGTGCAGTAGCCTACACGATCGATCCAATTTTTAAGCACATTATCGATTGTGTGCAGCTGTATTTCACCAATGGCTTCACGAATATTGTCCTTTAGAGCGTCAATTGTCTCTGGCTTGTTGGCGTAACACTTATCTTTGACGGCACCCCACAAATAATAGTTCAACGGTGTCAAACCGCAGCTTCTAGGTGGCCAAACGACATCAGCTCTGCGGCTGATAATGCGATCTTCAAAAACAGGGCGCAAAACATCGAGTGTAACTTCGGCTGTGTGGCACGTAGCGCCGTCCTGTTGAAACCAAATGTTGCCAATATCCTCCTCTTCAATTTTTGTGAACAAAAATTCGTTCAACATGGCCCGATAACGATCGCCATTGACTGTAACGGCCACTCCTTGCTCATTTTCGAAGAAAAATGGCCCAATTATGCCTCTGGACCAAAATCCGCACCAAACAGCGACTCGTTTTGGGTGTATCGGCTTTTCAATGTATGCGTGTGGGTTTTCTGTGCCCCAAATGCGACAATTTTGCTTGTTTACATACCCGCCTTCTCTTCTTCCAAAATCCGTACTCAATTTTCGCACACATTCTGCAACATTACCATGATTTTCAAAGTAATGTCGCAATATTTCCCAGCGTTGTTCAAGCATATACACAACCATATTCGTTCAGCGGAAGGATAAAACTAATTATCTGTCAAATCAGACATGAGCTAAGTGTTACCATTCACGAAATAAGCACTAGTTGAAAAAAAAAAACGTTAGATGGCAGACCTTTTATATGAAACATATTTGTATTAGCAAGAATTTCATTATTTTTGTGTAGAAAAAAGTTCAAAGAGACTATGATATGTTCATTATAATTTTTGTTGTTTATAAAATCTTTCATAAATATTGATGAAATTGTTACATTGGACGAAAATCGATGAAATTTATTCCCGTTTTTCTCTGGGTGCAGAAAAGTTTACTAACGAATAATACACAGAAAAAACTAAAAACGGGTTTCAATTAAAAAATGTATTGAATCAATTAATATTTTAATTGATTTTGCACCTATAACGGCAATGATACTATCAATTAAACCTTTTATTAAAATTAAGAAGGAAAAAAAAGTTATAAATAACTTCTACAAAAAAAAAAAAATATGAAACTCACAAAAAATATGTGTGATCTATACGTTGGTATGTGTGTTTTTTGCAATGCTGAGTCTGTTTGTGTGTGTGCTTGTTTTGTTTGTTAACTTCAAACGTATTTGGTATTTTATACTGAAAATTTTCTATTTTAATATGATAATTGCGTCTAAAATAAAATATGTATTTATATATTTAAAAGTCAATTAAAATATTAATTGATTCAATTAAATATTTGTTTAGAAACAAATTAAATTCAAATCAAATCTTTAATTAGATATTTTAGGTTGATAATTTTTTCTGTGTACAATAAAAATGATTGAAAGAGCTTTAAATACCATATCCGAGAGTTTTTTCAAGTGCACGCATTAAATTTGGTTTTACCAAACAAAACACAAAAAAAAATGGAAACAAATTCCAGAGGTGAAAAAAATTCTGAGGTGAAATATAAATTTGAATTGAATTTCAAATACTATTTACATCTTAGCGTCTGGTGGAAACATATGACGTTATATTTTATACACCAGACGCTACTAAGAAAATGTAAGGGAATGCACCAATTGTGGCCTGTACCCAAAAGTGGACCTTTCAATTTTTTTCGTAGTGTTTCATGAATATGTCAAAACTGTCAGCTTTCATTGGGTTTAATTTCCGCTATCATTATTTTAAAAAAGTTTCGTTTTGCACACGTTTTTCTTGGAAAGGAAATTGCCTGTAGATTACGTCATTTTTAAAACGTGTCACATTTGGCACTCTTGGTAGAACAAAAACTTGGGGTCATCCTAGAAGAAAGGTAAAAATTTTTGTTTTTGTTAAAATATTTATTAATAGACATAATCGAATGATTTTTTTGGACTTAAATAGACTTTTAAGTCAAAAATGTAAAATTTATGTTCGAATTTATAATTTGCTGTAAGCAATATCACAATTCCAGAAATTAAAAATTAAAATTTCCAAAACTGGAATTTTTTACATTTTTTGCTGGCATGTCTACATTTAAAGCGGGGATTAGAAGAGACATACCCCATAACTTAGGTTGTGGTATCTACAACCGCTTACGCTATCTAATTTGAGGCGTGCACAATTTTTAATAGTGGGTTATAGTTGATATTAGGCTTACAAATGTGGCGACTTTAAAAGCGGCTGGCGGGAAAAGTATACACAAATCAAAAAATTTTTTACACAACTCGCTTTTATATAAAAAGACCTTCCAGAATAACATGCACACTTTATATGTTCAGAAAGAAAATATTTAACTGGAGCTAAAACACTGTTGGTGCTGTTTGGAAAAAAAAACGCAAAATGACGTGTTGCAGACCGATTTCGATAATTTTTTCAATAAGTTCGATAACTCTCGATCCGGTGGCGAGCAACTACTGTTTTAAGACTTTACAGTGTTGCCATGTTTAAAGCCCTTCATCTTTCCCCACCTTTCATTTCTCCACTATCCCCTTTCCAAACAAAGGAGCACATTAATAAATAGGAAGAATTTCCTGAGAGTTGCTTTTCTTTATAAAAAAAATAAAATATATAAGATGTATAAAAAAAAAACAAACTCATTTATTGCCAACAACTTATGAGAAATCTGTTTTGGAATACAGGTTCTTTTTCGGAAAATAAGGCTATCTTTAAGAATCAATTAGACTGCAACGTTAAAATATATGAGCCACTACTAGAAATAGAAAAAAAAAATTAGAAATACAGCAACAAAGCGAAGTGCAAGTAATAAATAGGCTTTCAATTTTATTTTTTTCACTCTGTTTTGCACTCTGTTTTGCATGCAGTGTTTCTCAACTATGACCCTTAGCACATTTTTGCGGATATCGTGATATTTCTGAGTAATTTCCCAGAAATTTTATTAAGATCGAACCAGTAGTTTAGACGTTATTAATTTTTGTGTGTTAGATTGCCATTTTTTTCCACTGTGTTACCATATCCTGAGTTACGAATAAAATTGTGAAAAAATTTAACTAAAAAGCCGATAACTCAGAAACATACAGGTGTACCACATAGGGATTTGGTAACGTTATATAAGAATAATTTTTTATTAACATATATTTCTTTAAAAATTTTAGAAAACAGCTGTTTGAACCACGGAAATAAATGCATTACAAAAATACATTTTACAGTTAAGAAGTGAATTATTTCTGTGAACCAGTAAAACCTCGATTTAATCACCTTTAAAATGAGATATCAATAACTCTTGTAGCTTAAACCGTTAAAAAGATATGGCCAATAACACTGTGGAACAAATTTCGGGTCATGGCAGACATTTTTTTTTTAATAAATTATTTTTTTATGTACATCTCCTTTTCTACCATATTTAGTATCTTTTCTTTAGATTTTTATCCATAACTTTGAATCCCGTATATTATACTACATATTAATTTGGCAACGGTATAGTGGAATAAATTACACAAGGCAACAATTTTGAAAAAATTTTAGGGGCTTTGAAAACCACTATACAATTTTGATGTATTGTGGTCCCAGTAGTACAAATATGGTTCAATTTTGAAATTCTATGGAGAGGTTTTTTTTTAAAAAATTTTTAATTAAAATTATAAATTTTTTTAGACGTGTCTCCACATAATTAATGATAACTAAAAAAAAATTAGTCCGATATTATTCAAATAAATTTAGAAAAACTGAAATTTACATAGCCTTTAAACCGTTAATATATTGCGTTTCAATCGGCTCAGTAGTTTCGGAGTTATAATAAAAAATTGAGGGAAAAATATTTTTTTTACGTGAAAATAGCAAATTTTTTTGGTTAAAAAAAAATCATAAAAAATCGAAAACGGCAAAAATCGTTCAGATTTATTGCTTTATCGCAAAGCCACATGTAATAGGAACAAAATGAGATATCGATCATAAAAATCGATTGATTTTTTTCGAATTTATTCACAATTAAGTGAATTCGCTCATTTTCACCAAATTTTAGTTTTTTTGTCTGATATACATAAAATTGAGTAGTTCTTTCGATTGATTGAATTTTGAAAACATTTTCCCCATGCTATGTACAAATTTTCACATCAAAAATGCATTACATAGTAACATTCGTGTATTTTTTGGCAAAAACCTACCTAGAATATACTGATTCTATTCTTCGGAAAGACATTTGTGTTGCATGAGCTTAAATGTAAATAAATAAATAAATTAAATAGTAGAAAATTTATATTTTATTATTCACATTTATTATAATAAATAAAACAAGAAAATAAATAAATAAATATGTATTATAAACTACAAACTCTGAAATTTTCTTTTAGTCGATTTTCTACTATTGTTGAATAACGAAGTGTTACTCTGAATACTCCAGCAAAAATCAAAACCCATACAAACGAATCCCATGCATTCTTCTCAATTTCTGACATTGAACTGCCAAATTCAGTATCGTTCACCAATTTGCGAATTTGTGGGCCATCAAATATGCTTTTTGTACTTAAACAAAAATAACACTCGGATGCGTGGTTCGCTGTTTCTCTCCAGAGCATAGGCTTCAAAATTTCCAAGTGTCGTCTGTAAAATGAAAAAAAAAAATTGAAATCAGGAATATGAAGAATTCAAATTTTAATTAAGAAATATTGTAATTATAAAATATTCCAAATCTATTAATTTATACTTACTTTACGTTAGAAGACTTCATAGATAAATTCAATCGACATGGAATGCATATAGTACTCGGTGTCCAATGCTGGTTCAAATTGTGCGGATAGATATTATAGCAATCTTGATATGACTTTTGCAATGAAGTTAAGAACCACTTCCGTTTTTTTCCCGGTGATATATTGGCCGCACACATAACAAAATAAATCTGGATCGTTTTTACATGAAAATGTTCTGGCTTTCTGGCTCATTTTTATTAATATTTGAAAATTGTTTTTAACTTCTAAGCTGTATGACTCTAATTTTTGTGTAGGTATTAATGATGTTTGCGTTATCGCAAACACTTCTTGAATGAAATAAAAAGGGTCAAGGAGATCTTATAAATACTGATACTATAATTTGGGATAACCCTTTGTGTGGATACAGTTTGTGTGTGCTGCAAATTTTTTATTATTCCCAAGAATCCTAAAAAACATTAAGGACTTTTATGAAAAAAAAAAATTATCCGTTACAGGTAGCTAACGGAAAATAAGAGCACTTCAGCGTACACGCACATTTATGAGCGTTTTATTACTATCCTACCGCAATCGTAAAAATTAAACAATCTTTTGTTTATTACTTATTTTTTTTAATTATTAGAATCATAAAAATGTCATAGAGGTTTTTCCCAAAGGGGTTTTGCCAAAATGCGTGTCGTAAAATGCACCTGAGTTTTTATGTTCTGCATTTTCATTATATAGTAGTGCTTGTAAATATGCGATACCTTCAATTAATTGTAAATAAAAATGTAAAGCATGCATCGATTTTTATGATCCATATCTAGTTTAATTCGCATGATATGTAGCTTTACTACAAAAAAAATAAAAAGTAATATTTTTTGCAGTTTTCGATTTTTTCCAGATTTTTGTTTTTCAAATTTTTTTTTTTTTTTAGCATTTTTTTTTTTTTTTTGCTAACAATTTGTTTCATAACTTTGAAACTATTGATCGCATTAAAAAAATTTGTACAGTTCTTTAAAGATATTGTAAACCTTAATTTTTGTAAATTTAATTTGACAAAATCGGACTAGTTGTTTTTGAGTTATGACAACATAAGTGGAGAAATGGCTCAAAATATTGTCAATTTTAAAAAAAAATTTTTTTAAAAAAAAATTATCCATAGAATTGAAAAATTTTACCATTTTTGTACTTAGGCAGCCATGATGCATCAAATCTATATAGTGGTTAGTCAAGCCTTTTTTTGCTGTTGACCTGTGTTATAATTAACATATATTTTTTTGAAAATTTAAAAAATTTGAAATACATCAGTTTAAAACGCGGATTTTGAAAAAGTGCATTTTACCGTTGAAAAGATATGAGCGATTAAGTACGACTACTTTTGTGAAATTTTCGATCTTTTTTTCATATTTTAAAATGCGATATTTCCTTAACCTTAGAGCTAACAACTTGTACGATGACATATTTATATGACACTTACCTTCCATACAAAGTTTGGTCAAAATTTAATGGGGTAGAGGTCGAAAATTGAATATTTTTAGAAGGTTTTATATGGAATGAGTCATTCTTAAAAAATCGGCAAATATACAGCTGTAGAAAAATTGTATGCACATTTTTTAAAGATTATTTGATAACACAGGCCTACAATGATTTTGGTGCCGCTAAAAATAAAACAGATTTCAAGTACGTTCGGTACCCTGATAAAAAATTGATACTTACTTTTTTAATGCTACGTGTAGTTTTCGAGATTCATCTCTATATTAAAGTAATCAACGTATGTCTTCTTCACTGCATCTGTTATAGGTTTTCTAAACTTTTTTACTACATATTCACCACAAATATAACAAAATGTATTTGGATTATTTACACAACACCTTCTCGACGACGGCATATCGATATTATCATTTAATCAAAGAAATTAATTGACTATAATGACATTATGTATAATAAAATACATTTTTTAGGTTATGACCGATCGATACAAACCTGAACGTAGCTTCGCGATT
Organism: Delia radicum; assembly: GCA_021234595.1. Lineage (NCBI taxonomy): Eukaryota > Metazoa > Arthropoda > Insecta > Diptera > Anthomyiidae > Delia > Delia radicum. The sequence continues at coordinate 57,392,090 of CM037851.1, read as the reverse complement.
ATGACAGCTAACCATGACGTCTTGCGGACTAATTAACCAAATTATAACATAGAATTAGCGGCACCAAACAAAAAAATTTTTTTTGTAGGCCTGTGTAATCTGACAGATTACAAAATTTTATTTTAATTTATAATATTCGTATGTACAATCGCACACGATTTTACAAGATTACAACCAAAATCAGCCATAATTGGCTATTGGAAAAGTTCCAATACACTCATAGAAATAAACTTATAAAAATAGAAACAGAAAAAGATACTAAAAATTAGGTTGCATAAGCACTTTTTTTTTACAAGAACAGTAAAAAATAAACTGTTAAATATACAGAATAGGGTGGGGCGATTAGTATGGAAGGAAAAAAATCTTAATGGGAGCTTCGCGTATCTGATTCTTGGGATTGTACTGAACAAAAAAGTCCACTAGACCATACGTCTACGGTGAAAATCGAGCTTCCAGATTTTGACTTTACGGTAAAAAAGCCCTATATTGAAATTAAAAATTAACCCCTTAAACCCCACCCACAAATATGATTGATGCATTAATCTGCTAGAAAATCTTCCAAAAAAGAGATTGATACCATAATCTTGGATAAGCTCCTCCTACTTCCTCAGATATGTCCATCCCACACATTGTTACTTCCACAAAATACGGCTAAAAAGTCAAAATCTGGAAGCTCGATTTTCACCTTAGACGTATGGTCTAGTGTACTTTTTTGCTCAGTACAATCCCAAGAATCAGAAACGCGAAGCGCCTATTATGATGTTCAAATCGCCCCTCCCTAATACAGAATTTTTGTCATTTTTGAGTTAACAAAAGTTTAGTTGAATTTAATAAAATGTAGATAATAGTCCCATGGCTAAAAATCAACAAAAAAAAATTGCTAAAAAATAGTAGAATCAAGATTTTAGAAATGTAGATTTTCATTCATATGAAAAAAATTTAAAAAAAAAAACTTTAAAAACTTTTAATTTTTTTATTTTTATTTATTTTTATGGTATTATACGATTTCAAACCAAACCCTTGGGGCCAAATGTGGCTTATATACAACTCACTAAAAAATAATACTATACAAATATTTAACAAAAAAATCAAATCTTAACATAAACTAAACAATTTTCAAAAACATAAAATAAAATATCGTCAGCTGAAATGCAAAACCACATAACTAACATTTTTACTATTTTACAGGAGAAACAAAAAATTTTATATTTTGAAAAATAAATGCAATTTTGGTAATCAAATATCGCATATTTACTAAGTATAGATCGATTAATTCATTTCTGGAATAAAAATAATAATTTTTTAATGTTTCAAAGAGTTACGTTAGTTACGTGCTTTTGAACTCGTATTTTCTTTAACAAAAACACGTAACTACCACGACATTTCTTTTAAGTTTAAAAGAAAATTTTGTTTTGCATTCGTAAAATGTAGAATAAAAAAAAGTGGTTCTGTTGTTATTTAATATATCGCTTTATATATTTATATATTCATTAATTTTTTTTTTTGCAAAATATGAAAATAAAAAATTATCTACAAAAACAAAAGATAAATTCCCAACAATAACTACAATACAAATAAAAGAAATGGAATTTCATTGTAATAAGAATGACAATCGGGTGGAAGAAATGGTTTAAGGTCCTGAAGATGTTGCCATTTTTTGCTTGAAATTTTTATTCTTTGTAAATGCAACTTCAAAGGTTCAAACGCTTTTAATTTGTTTCCAATTCATTGTGGAAGTTCCATATACTACTCTGTTGCATTTACTTTAAAATAAATTACTCCAGAGGGATCATACGCTAATACATGAATCATATTGACTGTGGAATCTTCAGAGTAAAATCAATGAAAACATGATATCAATTTATTATATTTAACAAGGCCAAAATTTCAAATAATAATCCCTATATTTATGAGCAAATAGGACCACGAGGGGAGTAGAGGGGTGCGTAGTAGCACTATCCGCTAGTGCAATATAAAAATTCAAAACCTACTGTGAATTAATAAAATTCAATATAAATAAATATGTGTTAGTTATTATTTTCAAGCAACAAGTATGTAGTTACGTGCTTTTGGTTTATGTACTTGCACTTGTAGTTAAGTGTTTTTGATTTTCGCTAATAGTATGACTAATTTTTATTATATGATAGTACAAATTGGAGAAGACATGGACCTCGTTGATATGCATCATAATCAATCAAAAAACCGATTTTGAATTTTTTGTATTTTTTGTTAGTTACGTGGTTTTGCATTTCATCTAACGATATGTGTATTTAAAAGTAAAAAAATAAAAATATATAGTATATAAATACTTATATAAATACTCCTCATTTTAACCCTATTAAAATTGTTCCCTAATGAATCCCAGTATATAATTGCGTTCAAATATTTAATATATATAAAAAAGTTTAAACATGCAACAATACTCTTTAAGTACAATACTCTTTAAGTACAATTCTCTTTAAGTACAATACTCTTTAACTACATTGACAGAAAAGTCAAAATTTCTAAGTAATAATGGCAAAGAATTCCAAATTTAAGCTAAACTGTATTGAAAAGATCGTTGAAGAATTGATGTTTTTTGAAGAGGATACAACAATTGAAGGTTTCTTAAAGATCTTGAAAATACAAAATGTTCTAATAAATATTCCGTACATTTATGGCCGTAATTTCAAGCAATATATACCTACTGGTGCTTAGATACCTACCGTGTACACGAACAAAATCGGGTAGGTATCTAAGCACCGGTAGGTATCTATTGCTTGAAATTACGGGCATTAGACCTAAAAACTTTATAAAAATGTAATAACAGTCGCATGTGAATAAAACTTTTAAAATTGCATCCGAGAAAGTCTACTACATAATTTGAAATATGATCACGATAATTAGGGTGTACACAAATCGAATAATTCGATTGAAAAGAAGATTGGATCTACACTCAGGGAACTTCTGCTCTAAAAATATGTAGTTGTTTGGATTGTAATACAGTTTCTTTATTTTTAAGGTCAATGTAAGTAATTTTTAGAACAAATTTAATTTTTTATGAGCCTTGTAGTTTATTTAAAAAAACAAACCACATTAAATGACTGTTTTATGATTTTACATTCATTTTTTGCAGTTGTTTTTGTTATTTGTTTTTTGTTACAGTTTACCTATACAAACACAACCTCATTTTTAAAAATAGCTTTTTCGAAAAATTGTGGGCGTGGCAAGGTATCGAAATATGTGAAAAATTACGGTAATATGTACTTTTAAGCATCGATTACTACGGAATGGCAGGACCGATTTCAAAGATCTTGGTGCAATTAGAAAGGTATATAAGTAAGCTTTAGAAAACATACACTGTAAAAATTTTCTATTACACTGAAAAAATAAAATTTTAAACTGGGAAAACTGGGAAAACACTTCAAAGGCCGTGTTTTTTACCAAAAAAAAAATTTTTTTTAGAAAGGTCTATTTAATATACATAACATATCTAAAAACAAAAACGGCGTTTATTTTCTTTTTTTTAATTTTTTTAAGTAAATGTATCTCTTGTTAACTTATATTTTGATATCATTGTGTGACAAAAAAGATTGTAATTCTAATAGATTAGAACAAGAATCGTATTGTCAAATTTTTCAGACACCCCTAAAATATGGACTTACCCTTGGTAATTTTTTTTTTATTTTTATTTTTAAAACAAATAAGCCATACACTTGTGCTCATTAACAAACAAATGACAATGTTAGTTGAATTTACTGAAACGTAAGTCGTCCTTTCTTTAAGTGAAATTTCATTTGTTTTTAACTACATTTGCGGTGGTCTTTACCTACATAATATCTTTAGTGTAGTAAAAATAGCAGCGGTCCAATCACAGATCCCTGTGGAACACCACTTGTTACTGTCGACTAATCAGAAACAGACTCCTCGCAATGAACATATTGACGTCTTTCTGTCAAATAAGAAAACATCAGTATACAAGTTGATTGGGAGAATTTAAAGAAGTTGCACAGTTTGCGAATTATAATTGCGTGACTGATTCGATCAAAGGCTTTGGATAAATCGAGTGATAACGTAACTCCTATATAATTTTTATCCATAATTATTCTAATCGAATATGTATGACCAACACTTAGAATACTATGTAGGTAACGACCACTGCAAATTTAGTTAAAAACAAATGAAATTTCACTTAAAGAAAGGACGACTTACATTTCAGTAAATTCAACTAACATTGTCATTAGTTTTTTAATGTTCAAAAAAAGACTAACAGTTGTAGTAAAACATAAACAAAAATTTGTTTTTTTTTTTTTTAGTTTGAATTTTAACGTCTTTTTCAGACAATTGTAATTAATGCTATAATTAATATGCAATTTTATTAAATTTTAATTGTGAAAGGCTTGGTAGAGAAGAATGAGCGTATTTTCTAAAAATCATAACTACATTGTAAATTTTCAATTTTCTGAATCAGACTGCGCAGTTTCTGGTATTGAACCTTCGTCAGTGACCCTGTTTTTTTGAATAATGTAATATTTGTTATGTTTTTATTTGTTCGATTGCGTCTATATGAAATTTTCTGTGCAATCACTGACCGTGGTATAGATAAACTGATTTATAATGCCACATGCACTCGCATTACACGTTAGACAGAGCGCTTTAGCCCACTGATCTATCGTCAGGTCGAGTTTCGTTGTGATTAAAACTAGTTTTATTCAATACATGGTGTTTTCGTTCTTGCATACATAATCTCAGAAGTACAACTCCAACAACAACACAACAGTTCTATTTTTAGAAACTTACCTCACTCTAATGTCCACTGTTTTTGTTTTTATATTTTTTTAGATAATAAAAAACTACTGTTAAAAATGATTGTAAAATCATAAAACAGTCATTTTTTGTGGTTTGTTTTTTTAAATGAACTACAAGGTTAGTAAAAAATTTAATTTGTTCTACAAATGACTGACATTTACATTAAAAATAAAGAAACTGTATTACAACCCAAATAACTGCATATTTTTAAAGCAGAAGTTCCCTGAGTGTACTAGTAGGGATGAGGTTTTATAACCATGTCGAAATCCTGACTGATAAGGACTAATTAAGTGGTTGTCATCCAAAAATTCTACCATTTGTATCTTCATAACATGTTCAACAATTTTGGATAGTATAGGTATTATAGATATTGGCCTTAATTCATTAATTGATCCATTTTTTGCTAATGGGAATAACATTTGCAACTACCCAATCGGAAGGAAGTACAGAGCAAGTGAGAATATTGTTAACTAAATTTAAAAATTGATGCTGAACATACGGAAAAATATTTTTTAAAAATCTTAATGACAAACCATCCGGACTATCAACGAAACTCAAATTAGAGTTAAAAAAAGGGTCGATGTGCCAACTGTGCTATAAGACAAAAATTCCCTATTTGAGTCACGTGCATCTAAATCATCTGCAGACTCTATACTTTCTACACCCCTCATTGGATCTTAAAATTTTCTACATACCCTTAGCATTAAGGGTATGTGGAAAATAACCTCTAGAGTATTAAATTTATTAAGATGAACATCTCTTTTTATCTTTGTGATTTTTTTTTTGTCTGCTAATGTTTATCAAAACTTTTGCTGATTTTAGGAGATTAATTTGTTATTTTCAATGAAGTAAAATTTAGATCCAATATAACTAAAATTTGTATATTTAACAGATTTATTTTTGATGTTCTAATCTTACTAATATTTACCAAAAAAAAAAAAAAAAGTTGCTAATATCAACAGTTTTTCTGCAACGTAATGTTTAGTAGCATTTCCTGCACTTTTTACAGGTTTATTTCTATGGGTGTAATTATACAAAGGTGTGTAAATTTGTAAGATAAAAGAAATTGTTTTAAAAAATGACATAGACGTGCTAGTGACATATTTAATTATATTTCATAAACAAAGCAATCGAAAGGGAAGAAGCTAAAACCAGAACTATTAAATTTATTTAAACCGAATATTATGTTCCCTTTTTTTATATTATTAAATATTAATCTGAAGGTCTTATTGTAAAAACTTGATAAGCCACTTTGATTATTTTCTAGTTTTCGCTGTTTTCTAGACATCAATTAGACATTTTTTGGAAGAAGTCTAAATTAAACAATTACCACACGTCCCTAGAGTATAAAAGTTCTGCAATATTTATATTTCTATATGTTTTCCAACTTTAAAAGGCAAAAATAAAACAAAAATAAAATGTGGCTTATCAAGTTTTTACAATAAACCCTTAAATTATATAATTGGGTTCTTTCTGAGCTTAATGAAATTTGGATATGTGATAAAGAATAAAATAAGGGACACGTATTTTTTAGTACCCCTATCTTATGTTTAGAGTTTAGAATGTGGGCTCAAAAATTACCCCATTTTCCGTTTTTCGGCTTATTTCGAATTATTTCATAGGCAATATTATCGCATCTTTCGAATCGTGCAATATATCAAATTTAAAGGCATAGTGCGATACTATTTGAATGTTGCAAAAAAGTAGCATTTTTAATTTAGTTTTTGTTTTCTTCAAAAAAGTTTATCAAAAAATTTAAATTTTCTAAAAAAAAGTTTTTTGCAAATATTTCTTTAATTATACCCAAGTAAAAAAAAAATTACGTGGGGCATAATCAAATTATATATAAATTAGATACAGTGGGGAGCACTTTTTACACCTAAAGATTCAGGTCGAAAAATGTTTGACACTAGAACTAAATTATACTTTTCTAAAGGTAGAAGGTACGCTAAGTCCAAATCTGGCCTTAGATTCACTCTCCGACATCAGGCGTTCGAGCTATATTAACGAGAAAAGTGTATTTTTGAACCAAATGCTCCGATTTTTCACGTTCCTGGAAATGTATTTTTATAATACTTGTAACGGCAACTGAACACACTACTCTTACCATTTTTTTCAGTTTTTCAATTTTTAAGATAACTTATTTCCTTACGACATTATCGTCGGTTGAACTTGATAATAAATTTGAATTTTTTAAAATTTTGCATTGCGGGACTTTAAAATTGCTGTTACAACCTCAATTTCAATTTCGAATTCGATGCAATTAAATACAATTTTGTACAATTCGATGTACAATTTCATCCGAATTTTGTTCCCATACAGATTTTTGTGTTTTTTTATAAAATTGTATCGAATTAGATATAATTCGATATTATAAGAAAAAAATGTTGTTACCAACAGTTGTCAACAATTATAATTTCATTAACTAATATATACCTGACTAATATTATTGTTACCGTTTTTTACGATGGTGAAACTGCTACAATTTCTTTAATTGGACCGAATTCAATTAAACTTTTAATTAAATCAACAAATATTTTAATTGTTAGTCGATTTTAGTTTTTTCTGTGTAGAAATGAACGCCGATGCATCAAATTTTTCTCATTTTGTTGAACGGTGTTATTTGTTATACGAATTGTCAAATTATTGTAAATTCTCTTCTGAAAATTACAAAATACTGGGAAATAGTAGATATGGGTGGATAGAGGTGGATAGCGTGTGAATTAAGCTTTAGATAAGTTTTTTAAACAATTAAAATTTTTGATTCATCTTTTTAATACACGATTGCGCAGTCACGTGTAAAGACTTTTAGCCTACATTTAGGAACAGGGAAATTTTTGTATTTAAGCTTCTATGGCCATGTATAAATTCCTGACAATATTTCCAAGGGTTACAAACAGTTTAATAGTGTCTACATAACCTATCTTTTGATGGTATAAATAACGAAACAACAAACTTATTATCAAAATTTAAGATAAAAACGTTTGAGAAAAAAACAAACGTCTGCAGTTACGCTTAAGATGAGATATGGATAGATGCTGCTTATCTCATCTCATCTGAGATAGAAATCAAATGATAAGATTTTTTGCAAAAATAAACGAATACAAAAAAATCTCTTTAGTGACGCAAAAGTATAATGTGAATAGTATAAGAAAAGAATTTTAAAATATAATAAAAATTCCTAAATTAAAAAAAATAAAAAACTGAATGAATGAAAATAATTTGTATTTCAAACTACATGGAGTAAGTTGTTAAACGCATAAAAAAGAACGGTTGGACGTTCAGGGCGTCGCACGAAAAACGCTATCCATAAAATAAGGTGAATTCAAAGGTGATAATCAAGTGGTAGTATAATTATTTTTTATAATGTTTTTAGCTTAATTTTAAAACAAAATAATAATGAAAACAAATTATAAATAAACAATAAATTGAATATTTTAATGCAGTCAAGTGTAAAATAGAGAATTAGGTTTTTTTTTTGTTTAAATTTTAAAAAACAAAAACGAATCAAAGTACATTATTTTGTTATACATTTCCAAACTGTCATTATAAATATTTGTTTATAGAGAAAATGTGTGTGTCACCCACTACTGCTACAATTAATTGTTTGAAGTTTTATATGAAATGGTGAGAAAATCGAAAGCGTAACGGTAATTAAATTTTTATTTTTTTCAAATATTTGCACGTAATTCTCTATAAACAAATTCGATCTCTGATTTTTATAAATTTATTTATAATAACACTGCGCTATAAAATTGACCCCTAAAATCGGAAACCAGAGTACCGACCGACAATTGATCATAAATATTTCGGCCACGTTGATTTCAATGGCGTACCCAGTTTCTGCACTTATGGGCCAGATTGTTAGCAAATTTGCATTAAAGTTTTGCATGTTTAAACTCATCAATGGCACGTCGTAGATCCGCTGGTCATTTTTCAAACAAACTTTCCAGATATGTTGAAGGACCACGCTTAAAGAGCTTCTAGTAGAAATATTAGTTTAAATTTTTGACAGACGGTTGAAGATATTTTAAAAATTTAAGTTTTATTTTTCATATTAATCGATCTAAATATTGTTAAACGAATTTTAAGTTTGTTCGGTTTAAGATGATATATAATTACTTGATTTATAATTACTTTTGTACACTGTGCGCCCCGGTAGGCTAGTTGGTAGCGTGCTGGCTTATCTGTGCGGGGGGTCGTGGGTTCGATTCCCACCAGAGGCACTGGTCTGTTTTCGCTACAACGCGCAGAAGGCCATAGTAGCTAGTGCTCGGTTAGGGTAATAGTATATAATTTGTAATTATATGATTATTAATTAATAAAATAAAAAAAAAAATACTTTTGTACACTATAAATAGAAAAAAAATTGAAAAAACCACTTAGAACCAATGGTTGACACTAATGCATTTTCCTAGATACCAATATATGGCTAAATCTAGGTTTAACAGCCGACAAATTATTCTATTTAAGTAAAAATTCTTCTATTTAGTGTCAACAATTGGTTCCAAATGGTTTTTCAAAGTTTTTTCACTATGTGTTGTATAAAAGTAATTATTTGCACGTCATAGATCCGCTGGACAGTTTTCAACCGAACCTTCTAGATATTGGGTATACAAGTTAATAATGTAGATTTTTTGCTTGAAAAATGCATTTATTATAATAACAAAATGAATTCAAAGTTTTGTTCATCGTTAGCCACTACTTTTTCCCATTTTTCTGGTAGCATATGGATTCCGCGCCAAAAGAACTGTTCCGGTTTTGATGTATAGAATGAATCAAGCCAATTTCTAATACCCTGTTCTGAAGTGAAGCGTATTCCAGTAAGGGCGTTCTGCATCGATCGAAACAAATGGTAGTCAGAAGGGGCAAGGTCTGGGCGGGGTGAGCCAAAACTTCCCATCCACTGTTTTCCAAATAGTTTTTGACCGGTCTTGCAACATGTGGCCGAGCGTTGCCATGATGGAAGATTATGGCCTCGTGCTTGGTCGAATATTTTGGTAGTTTTTCGTTGATTGCTCTCTTCAAACGAATCAATTGTGTTCGGAACAGGTCCCCTGTGATCGTCTGACCCGATTTCTTCAACAGCTCATAATACAAAACACCCTTCTGATCCCACCAAATCCAGAGCATTACCTTGGCGCCATGGATATTCGGCTTCGGCGTTGATTTGGCTGATTGGCCGGGCTTTACATATGACTTTTTGCGCTTGGGATTATCGTAATGTATTCATGTTTCATCACCAATAACAATACGATGCAAAAGCATTTCCGACATGCAAAATCGCCTTTCAACGTCTCTCGGCTTCAATTCATATGGGACCTAATTTCCTTGCTTTTGAATGAATCTCAATGCTTTTAAACGTAGGGAAATGGCTGGTTGTGTGACTCCCAATGATAATGCCAGTTCTTCTTGCGTTTGACAACAATCTTCGTGAAGTAATGCTTCCAATTCCTCATCTTCAACGTTTTTCGGCTGACCAGGCCTCTTCTTGTCTTCTGTGTCGAAATCACCACTTTTGAATTGCGCAAACCATCGTTCACAAGTTTTTTGAGTTGGTGCATGTTGACCATAAGCTTCTACCAACAATCGATAACATATAATGTCCAAATCGACATTATTAACTTGTATACCCAATATATAGAAGAACCATACGTCATTAAGAAATTTTTTTTTAATTTTTGTTTTGCCTTAAAGCGCCCTCTAGTAGAAATATTGGAAAAGTTGAAACTTTGACAGCATATAAATAATAGACTGTTGAAGATTTTTTAAAAATTTAAGTTCGATCTTAAACCGAACAAAATTAAAATTCATTCAACAACAACAACATTACAGGTCATCTATAATAAATTTTTAACATTCATTTAAATTTTAATTTTTTTATAATTTTGTGAACAAATCTTTATTCAAAAATATATGAAAAATAAGTTTTGGAAAAAAATAGTGGTTTTTGACAATGGCAACCCTGATGATATAATTTTTACAAGTTTAGTAGTATTTTCATAAAAACCACTCATTATTTATGTTTTGAAAACGGAATACATTTGGGAATATTTTAGACTTTGTGTATTTGAAAAGTTCATCGTTCGATCGGTCAGATTTTCAAAAATTATACACAATCTATGAATTTATTTCTAGCAGAGAAATACATTTTCATATTTGTTGCTCAACATAACAATCAAAAATATAAAAGATTAGGCTTTTTTATAATTTTAAATAATTTTTGAAAAAAGTTCGATCGAAAAAGATCAAAAATTTATTTTTTCAAATAATTATTTGGCAACTCAAGATGTGGGATAATTTTAAGGTTTTTATATAACTTAATTATCTTTTTCCAGTAAAAACATATAGCCGTTTAAAACTTATCGGTCGAAAAATTAACACTGTGTTAAAAATAAGTTAAAATTTTTAAAACCAAATATTTTATCTTAGTTTCCATAGCAAATACACTCAAAAAAAATAAGTTAACTTTTCTAGTTAGTAAAACGCAAAATTAGTTTTTTAATTAAAAGTGTTTTAAGTTTTACTCAGTTGCCATAGGTTATTGGGCATATAACCTTTCCACCCTATTTATTGTATATATCACTTTGAAAATAACAAATTTTAATGGAAATAGTTTTAAAACACACAAAAATTTATATAAAAAAATACTTTTTTGGTAGAAAAATGTCACCAAATTATGATTCCTATTTCTGCATAAGTATTTTGGATAAATTGTCACAATAGTATGTAGAGTTATCATATGATTTTACAATGTTAAGTAGTATTTTTCCAAAAGAATTGTATTGGAATCCACTCGGCATGGAAAATATATCTTTATATAGTGATTGTGTTATATATCCCCAAAGGATAATTATGTTATGTCTCCCCAAAGGATAATTATGTTATGTCTCCCCAAAGGATAATTATCTGTGCTATTTAAAATAAGTAGGTTTTAGCTATTCTACTGAATAAAACCAAATAAAATTTCACTTAAAGAAATAATATTGTCATTTGTTTTTTACTGTTCAAAAAATTAACCACAATTGTAGTAAAAATTAATCACGTATGCAGTTAAAAACAAACAAACATTTATTTGTTTTTTTTTTAAATAAAAAAAAACTACTGCATAAAATGAATGTATAATCATAATACAGTAATTTGATGTGGTTTGTTTTTTTAAATGAACTACAATTGTAGTATAAACTTAAATTTCTTCTACAAATGACTGCTTTTGCACTTACAAATAAATATACAGTCTTACAACTCAAACAACTGCAAATATTTACAGCAGAAGTTCCCAGAATGTACTTCTTCAGCACTTTACTGATTTGAACTAATGTTTAACTAATATTTTACTAATGTTTCACTAATTTATTTTGCTAAAAACATTGTGCTGACAAGTACATTAAAAGTGTGGAGGACAATCAGATTGAAAGATATACGCAGAATAAAGTAGATGTCGTGGCATGTCAAGATTTAGTAGAGACGAGGAAAATGATACTAAAAAGTACAACTCTTGTAAGGCATATAAAAAAACAACCATTCAAAATTTTTGTATCTGGTTTTCATAATTAATAACACAAAAGGATTTCAAATTAAAAAAAACTTGATTTTTGTGTTGTCACCGTCTTGTCAAAGTAATTGTCTATTAATTAAATTAAAGACTAAATTAAATTATTTCAATTTAATGAAGATTAAATGTGTATTTGTAAACTAAATGATTATAGTGATTATAGTGGATATTATTCAAATTGCAAACAGATATAAGTTCAGGTAGACAGACTAAAGCGAAAGACAAGATTACATATCTTACGTAATTTTACATGCTTATTTTTTCTTATTGCAAAAAAATGGTTGCATATTTCATATTTTGTTATTTCGTTTTGTTTCGCCATCACTCAGATATTAAATTAGTTCATGTCGTCAATGAGAAAGTATGAACACTTCTGAAACATTCACGAATATTTTTTAAAAGAAGTAAACAAAAATAACTGAAGTATAATTTGTCTACAAATTTTTGGAGTTTTTTTCAAAATTTATATGACAACATAGCGAACAATATAAATAGTAGTTTCCGACCGAAGACTTCGAAAAACACGATTTTTGATCGGTTTTTTGTATTTGGAGACAATATGGACAAATTTTAATGTTGGAAACATATTTGTTGAGCCGTTTTAAATTGATTTTGAGTAAAGTATTTAAGGAAAAAGAAGAAGTTTAGCTTACGATTTGGCCGATTGTACGGCTTCCGATTATTGAATTCATTGCTTAACTACAAACTTTTCTTTAAAGTTGACACTCCAAATCGCATCTAATAAGAAGAATAACCATTTTTCCATTGAGAATAAGAGTGTTTGTTAAAATAACTTTCGCAAATATAATATTTTTTGGCTAAATTTTGGTACACAAAATTTTTTAAGCTCTGTACATATTATACTAATATATGAACTCATAGGTCATACTTTTTTGCTATGCTGTCATATCACTTTTAGGTACATATCGCGTTTTTCTTATGGACCGCACTTTCTTTTTTTTTTTTCTTTTTTAAAAGTAAATAAATGGTCAGATTTGTCTGTTTGCTTATGCACAAAAATGCGAAATGGGATGATAAATTGTGCAAAAATGGTAAAATAGAATAAAAACTGAGATATAACTTGGATTTACTTGGTAATGCTGAACATTTATTAACCAAATTTGCTACCCGAATGTTAATGATGCTCTTTAATGTTTAACTGCGTTGAAACATGCACAACTTTAATGCAAATTTACGAAAAATCTGGTTCATAAGTGAAAAAACTGGGTACGCCATTAAAATCAGCGTGGTCGAAATATTTAGGATCGGTAGTCTTGTTTTATTTTTCGAGTTACGCAGTGTAATTTAAAGAATGCATTAAATTTCATGAAAATATATTTTTTTTTTTATATTTTACAAGTAGATAATATATATTACCAATCAAAATACAACTCAACCATAAATTTTGAATGCATATTCTATACGATCTTAAAGTCAAGGACAACAAGTGTCATCAACAACTACGACAAACCACAGTATATTCAACATGGAAAATCTTGGTTACAAAGAGGGCAGTACCAAACCGAGACGTATGACACGTTCCATCAGTGTTGTTACAAAAAGTGAAGCTGAACAGCCATTAGCTGAGAATAATACAAATCGGTAAGTATGGTACAAATTATTGAGATGAACGTTAGTAAAATCTATTTGATTACAAAAAGATATAAAACATACACGCAGAAAAAAGAGCATCATGTTATGAAAGGTTAAGAGCATCATGTTATGGTTGATACACGTAATAATCATAATATGATCTTCGTAATCATATTATGATCCTAGATCATGATAAAAATCGTCCTCAGTGATCATAATCTGATCAGTCAATATCATGTTTAGAATTGTTACAATCATATTCTGATAATTTATTGTGTCCCTATTCATGTCCAATCATTTGTTTTTTTTTTGTTAAATAAAAACCGTGCAATGTTTATTTATTAATTGAAAATATCTTCATCCGCTAATTTAATGCAGTCTTCAACTACTGACAGGTCTTTACGCAGCAAAAAATAATCTTGATTTGTTAAGCAGTAAATAAATTCGTATGCTGCCAAAAAAAACCGTTTTTAACCGTTTTGCATACAATAAAGCAATTGGGAAAGCATTTTGATGTGCTTCGCTGAATGCATTCTTTTGAAGCAATAAATAATGTATATAATGAAGCAATAATGTTGTCAATACACAAAAAGCGCTTTTCATTTAATGAATTTATTGCTTCTTAGAGCATAGAAGTAAGCGCTTTTCAACTGCTAACAAGAGATACACCAAGTGAGACATCGCGAGCCAAAATCATGCCTTTCGGTAATGAAATAATTGCTTCCAGAACTGCTTCTGGGTAAGCATTAGAGAACCAATGTAGAAGGGGTAGAGAAGACTTACCCAAACTATAATGTTTAAAGAAAAAATATCAACGCTTTACACGCATTGTTTTATTTGCTTGATGAGAAGTGAAAAACAATATTGGCAGAATTTAACAAATTCAAATCAAAAATAAAACATTTTTAACTAATAAACATTGTTTGTGTAAAGGCTAGAATCTCTAGTCATAATACACTGTGTAGTTAGTGTTTACTAAATAAACAATAACACTTTCTGACTATAGCATTAGGGCCATAATTAAATTTTTAATAGTATCTACTAAAAACTCGTTTGAAATTAAAAACAATATTCAATTAAATTTTAATAGATATGATTAAAACCTTAGTTAAAAATAAAATCGATTAAATAGTTATAAAATATTTTAATTGATACTACAATTCGCCTAAAAGGTCCGAATTCAATTAAACTTTTAATTGAATCCCCACATTTTTTAAATTTAAACTCGATTTTAGTTTTTTTCTGTATAACTAATTGAATGTTATGCAAATAATTAAATCTGCTCATTAAAAGGTAAATCACATAAAAAAACAGATGTTAAAGTCATCTGATTCGATGAGGTTATCTTTAAGGGTAATGCTATTTTCTTTTGTTTTTGTAGCGCATTAGAAAGAAATAATGGTAATAAATATAGAACTATTAAGGCCTCATTAGTTGTTACTCTCTGTTGCCGTTCTGTGTCGTTCTGTTCTGTAGGTAATATTTTGTAATTACTTTTTCTGTGAGAGGAATCAGCTGTTTTAATAAGTAAAAGAAACTCAAACAAAAAATATTCAAATCAGGGATGATAAATGTGATTTTAAAATAGTACCAACCTGCATATAAAATAGTACTTTTTCGGCATCACAAGTATAAAAAAAAATTTAAATATAAATTAACAAACAAATCTTTGTACCCTCCAAAATGAACAATTACAAATGAAACAACAAAAATATATTAAAAAAAAGAGGTGAAAACAAAATATTGAGGTGAAAAACTTTTTTGGATTTAAAAATAAATTGTGTCGTGAAAAACATTTTTGAGGTAACAAAACTATTTTTGAGGTGAAAAAAAGTTTTTGTCTAGAAAAAAGAATATGCGGTGAATTTTAAATATTATACACCTCTTAGCGTCTGATGGAAAAATATGACGTTATATTTATACACCAGACACTACAATGAATTCTAATAATATACAGTCCATTATACACCAATTTGCATTAAAAATTTAGAGGTACTTTAACATTGTCACTCATTACTTTTGGACCACTGGACCGATCTTGCTCATTTTTAATACCAAACTTTTCGGAAAAATGTACATAAAGCTATGTAAAAACGAGCAGTGCGTACTAAGAAAATTAGCCGATATTGATATAAAAATTTTTTAAAATTTTGAGATTTTTTTTTAAATTCAGCAAATTTTTAATATTTTTTGAATGTGCTATTAATATCTTGCTGTATTGAATTACATTTCTCACAGTTTTTTGCGAATTCAATCCTTGTGATTGGTAGCAAACCAATTCAATTTCACATTTAAGATTTTTATTATTTACTTTTTTGAAAATCAAAATTAGTTAATAATAATTAAAACCCTTAGTGATTGAATTCAATAATTGGTTTAATCGATTAATAAAACTCTAATATAATCATCTGTAATCAGTCGCACTCAGTGAAATCATGTGATTGAATTCACAGCGTTTGGTTCGGAATTAATTCATTGTTCATATGGGACTGCAAATCGAATTAATAATTATTGAATTTTAAAGAAACCAAGAAATTCATACATAGAAAAATTTGTTAATCGTACTAAATGAGTCATAGGAGTATCATGGTACATCTGAGGTTCAAATAGTACCATAAAAAGTACTATAGTACCAACTTTATCATCCCTGATTCAAATAAGACTATAGTGTCAGCCCGTTCGTTGCCCACCCCTGTAGGGTGTAACAATCAAACAATTTTATTTTCAAATTTGTAATTGTTCACAAAATCATCCGTCCTGACTTTAATTATAAGCCGTATGTCAAGATAGTCATACCAAACATTCAGAAAACTTTTTTCACATTCCGAAATAAAAAAAAAAAATTAAATCAGAGCGCATATTTTATGTCATTTTTTTTTTGTCATTTGACGTAGGGTGAATGTGCAAGTGCTAGTGAAATTACATTTAAATTTTTTTTTTCAAAGCCCAATCTTTCAGAAGCTATTAAAATTTTTATTGGTAAAGAATATAAATACTTTTTTAGTCAAAAATGAAAATTTTTCATAAATTTTTTAAATTTTGAACTTTAAGGATTTTTCACGTGAAGTATTATTAACACGGAGATTTTTTGTTTTTAAATTTATTAAATAGTAAATTATTTTTTAGATACACCAAAAAACCACATGGGAAAAAAACTAAAGTTCTATATTTTTTACCATTATTTTTTTCAAATACCCCACAGTGTAGCGGTATTTTAGGGAATTTATATTTTTAAGTTATTTCGGTAACGTTTTTTTTTGGCGATAACGGTATTTAAATTTTTTCGGTGACGGTATTTCAGAGGTAAAGGGCGTTTTAGTTATTTCGCTAACGGTATTTTAAGTATAACGGTTTTCAGTTATTTCGGAAACGGTATTTTAATGGTAACGTAAATTCGGTGATAACTACCCAAAATCATACGATTCGCTACAAATACGATAACAACTGCCGAGTCTGTTTTCTGGGTGTGGTGAACAGGATAGAAATTGAAATTAATTGATTATCCCAGAAAACAGATTCTATGGTAAGCAAGCGTATTTGTAGCTAATCAAATGGTTTGGTTGAGGCTAACAAATTTGGAGTTAGTTGTAAATGAATTTCTGTTGAGGCAATCAAAATTCTATTTCAGTAGCAGAATTTCTGTTGTTTCAATCGAATGATTTTATGACAACCAAAAAATTTGGTTCCAGTAACCGAAACATTCGATTGACAACAAATACGGTAGCCACGACCGAGTCTGGGTGTGACAGAATATGCTAAATTAAAAAAAAAAACTATTCGCAAATATCTTATATCAATTTGATAAATAAAATGTAAATTTAACTTAGCACAATATAGTTATTTTTAAACATCTATATCGGTCATTCCACGCAAAACCGGTCAAAATCTGACCTTGGGTTTCCTTATTCCAATTAAATTTAGCATTCAGAAACTTTTTGGACCCATTTAAAGATTTGAATTTTCAGTTTTTCAAATTTTGAAAAATCCACGGTTTTATGTGTGATTTAGTTTTTTTTTTTGTTTAAATGAGAAAGATGCCAAAAGTGTGTAAGTCTGTGTATTTTCTGTGTATTTTCTTTAATATTGATGGGATCATCAGGATTTAAATTGCATTGGAATGGTACGTTACTCTACTTTTATACTGCGAATTTGAATATTTTTCCAGTGTTAACAATAATTGCATTTTTTATGCAATTTATTTTTAAAATGCATTTTTTCTAACGTTTAGCCACTCTTAATTTAAAAAAAGAATGCGTATTTGCAAAATATGGAACTTTCGCCAAATAGTTGCACATTCACTTTTTTGCGCCTTAACTATTTTAAATTATTTTTGAAAAAAAGCATATAGCTCTTTTCGAAGAAAAAGCAGAAATTTGCTTTTTTTTTTGTATTTTTTCAGATTTCTTAAGATTATATTTAAAAATGTAATGTTAAGAAGCCCTTTAAACGTCTCTGTTTTTTTAAACTATACATTTAATTTTAAGGACTTTTTCGGTAGATGAAAGATAAACAAATCTACTGAAATATGAATAATATTCGATGGCACACGTTTGCCATCGAATATCAGATTTTCATAGAAAGAAACATGATGTTGAAAGGGTTAAAAATTAAATTTTAAAACTAAATATTTAAGTAGATTCGTTTTTCTTTCATGTAGAGAAGAATCTTAAAAATTAAATGTATAGAGACATTAAAACGGCGCCTTAGCTCAACATTTTCAAAGTTAATCTTTTTAATGTTGAAAAATAAAAATAATAACAAATTGTTTTTTTTTTTTTGCAAACTTTTTTCCAAAAATCGTTAAATCGTTAAACCCTGGGACCCAAAAAAAGCAGTGTTGTTTTTTATACCAAAAACTCCATATTTTAAAAATATGCATATTTTTTTTCAAGTCAAGAGTTTCCAAATTTGAAAAAAATCCCTTTAAGAAAGCAATTGCATAGAAATTCATTTCTTTTTAACGCTAAAAAATACTTCATTATACAGTAAAAAAGAAGGGAAGGGTACCCTTCCAGTACAATTTATATGGTGATAATCTGATGAATATTAAATCAAATACGAATATTAAAATTTACACACTTTTTTCATTTTTCTAATTTTTCAAAAAAAAAACTAAATAGCGCAGAAAACGGAGGAATTTTAAAAACTAAAAACGCCAATCTTTAGATGGCTACATAGAGTTTCTAAATGCAAAATTTAATTGAAATCGGAAGACCGCAGGTCAAAAAATAACCTATTTGGCCGGTCTTCGTTGGAACGGCCGATATATTTATTATTATTTTTTTTTTTTGTTTCATGTTTAACCAAATCCGGCACTTAGCCGATTTTGTATGCGATACACTGAAAGAAATCAATTTATCATTAAGCAAATTCCGTATTATTTTTTTTGAAAAAAATTCAAAAGTACACTCAGAGAAAAAAATTTCATCATATTGATGATATTGTTTCATAAATCGTTTGTCATCAATTATTCATCATATTTATGTAGTTTTCATAAATATAACGACAAACTTCCTAAAATTGTATGACAAATGTTTAATAGACCTTCATCATTTGATAAAAAAGTTTCATAGACTTTATGAAGAAAATGTTAGCTTTTTATTGAAATTTTTGTTTTAAATTTAGAAAATATCAATTGCAATTAAAGGCTTAAACATAATTGTCTTAAGTGACTTAATTCAGGTGTTGGTATGAAACAGAAATCTGGAAATACAATTATTTAAATTGAAGAAATTTCAATGTTCATTTCATACCAACAACTGACTTAAATCATTTAATCCAATTATTTTTAAGACTTGGATTAAATGACTTAAGTCAGTTGTTGGTATGAAATGAAAACTTAATTTTAAATAATTGTATTTCCAAATTTCTATTTCATACCAACACCTAAATTAAGTCACTTAAGACAATTATGTTTAAGCCTTTAATTGCAAATAATGATAAATGAAGACTTTTTAAAACTCAAAAACGTCCACAAATTATTTGAAATTCTGAAACTCCAATTAAGTATTTTTTGATGTGTTTTTAATTTAAATAGAATTTTTTGATTATAATATGAAACGTTTATAAAAAGTTTCTTAATATTGATAAAACATTTCATAAAAATTTGTGAAACTGCTTCATCCTAGTTATGAAATATTTAAAAACAATTATGAATCTTTTCATAAAAAGTTAGGAAACTTCTACATCATATTTATGAAGTTTTTCATAAATTGCATGTCATTTTCAATTGTCCGGTTTGAGATCATAATTAAAATGTTACTATTACAAATATACTAATTAATACTAATTGTTAAAAAATCTTGTGGGTATCAGGGCTAGAGGGATTGCCGCACTTTCGACCTGAGCGACTAAGTCATCTTCACCCACAAGAAACTCAAGGTTTGATCAAGTATGTGAACAATTTTCAAAAATGAAGTCAGGGAATAGCGGCTTATAGATTTAAGTCAACGATTAAAATAACGTTCTTTTTGCAAAATTTCAGGATAAGTGAAGCAATAGCCTCATAGTTACGCTCAATGTTAAAAATTCTCAAAAAGTCGTTTGAGTCAGATACAACATTTTTCATTCTTAATGGTATATTACACGCAACTTACAACGTAGGAATCCAAATCGCGTAATATAAACTCACTACCCTTGAATTAATGAACACTATATGTACAGATGGTGTGCCACAAATATGTACAAAATTATATTCTGTTAATGTGTTTTTTTTTTTAAAAAGGAATTTTTGCGAGGCACAACTACAGTTTTATTGCCAGGTGGCCCGAATATGGTGTGATTTTAATATTTTACCATATTACATGTTTCTTTAAAAGACCGTTGTTAAATTTTAATGTTTTGATTTTTTCGGATTTTATCATAAATTTTGCAAAAAGAGCTTTTTTTAATTTTGCATTTTTAGCTAATGAAGGTGTTTTTTTTGAGTGCGCAATCATGTTGATGCATTTTGCATTTTATGCATTTTAACGTGCAAATTTATAGTTTTATTTCGAATTGTCAGGTTTGAGATCATAATTAAAATCTTACTAAAGGGTGTTTCTATAGAGGTATAGAACTTTAAAATGGATTTTTTTAAATTGACATGAAATTTACTTTATTCGAACGATAATCTTCTAACATTATAATTTAAATATGACTTCTGGCACATGACTGCCATCTGGCTCGGACGTAGTTTAATCTGGAGGTCCAATTTTCGATGACATTTTCCACATTTGTGGCCGTATATTGGCAATAACGCGGCGAATGTTGTCCTCCAAGTGGTCAATCGTTTCGAGCTTATCGGCATAGACTAGCGACTTCACATATCCCCACAAAAAATAGGTCATCGGTGTTAAATCGCACGATCTTGGATGCCAATTCAAGGGTCGGAAATGTGAAATTATGCGGTTACCAAACTTTTCCTTCAATAAATCAATTGTGACATGTTGCGCCGTCTGGTTGAAACCACAGCTCCTGCACATCATGGTTGTTCAATTGATGAACGAACAAGTCAGTAATAATGGCTCTATATCGGTCACCATTGACTGACCATTTAACCAAAAGTGAGTTTCATCGATAAACAAAATTCGTGCGCGATGCGTATTTCGAACAGAACCATGATTTTCAAAATAAATTTGCAAAATTTGGAAGCGTTGTTCATTCGTAAGTCTATTCATGTTAAAATGCCAAACCAAACTAAACATAAATCTCTTGACAGCTGACAAAATGGCAGCCAGTTAAAAAAGTGTTGCCAACTTTAAGTTCTATACCTGTATAAAAAACCCCGTTGTAACAAAAAGAAAACACTAAATGTTAATAAATGTAAATGTTTTTCATAAATATGATGAAGCTTTTTCCTTGAGTGTATCGTTTATTTTACAAAATTGTTTTCAATTTTTGAAAACTCTTTCGTACCTTATCATAATTTCCTAATTTTGTATAATTTGCAAAAACCCCTTTCGAGGAGTGAAGTAACGACATATCTCCTACAATCTAAGGTTTTGTATGATTTACGCATAAGTTTTTCAGTGTAAACGTACTGTATATTTAATTTATTAGACCATTAACAAAACAAATATGATAAATATATGTTACAAATTATAATTTATACAAATCGCCAAAAAAAAAAAAAAATAAATAATAATCTGCTGTAAAAAAGCGCTAACAAAACACGACAACTAAATTAGTAAAACTCACAATAATCGAATCCATCCATCCCCTAATTGTGTGTTAATAATTAATCTAACCAAAGTGATTATAGTGGTAATAAATATTGAAAATTTTCAATACAAAGGAGAACTGCAACACAAACAAGTTTATTTGTTTTGTCTGTCAAATCGTATTTACATTGGTTTTGATGATGTTCGCGGAATCTAATTTTTTGACAAAAAAAAAAAAAAAAAAAAAAAAACAAAATTTAAATAAATCACATTTAACAAATTTTTAAACAGATTTTGTTTTTTATTACAAATTAATTGTATAAAAATGGATAACAGCCAAGTTTATTGTAGCTGTTGTTCTGCAGCAGCTGATGTTGCTCGGAATTAAGCCGGCCAACAACAAGCAGCACACAGTGGGGCGTTTAAAAAATATTTTTGAAATAATTCAGCCATTTCTTACTGGGTTGCTATGAAACTTTGCACAGCCATAAGCAACGTAATTTCAAGCTTAAGTTTCACAGAAGGGCCCATATTTAATATCCATCAGGAGTTGATCAATTAGACCACAAAGTGGGACAACCTCTGTGGTATTCAAAAATTTTGAGAGCTTGCTAAACCGATTTTCAAAAACTAAACATTTCTGTAATATGATTGTAATGGCTAAAAATTAGGGTTTTTATTTCCCGCACTTTTTCGTTTACCAAGATAGCGGGATATTTTTTCAAATTTCCCGGGATCCCGGGATTTCCCACTCATTAGAAAATACTAATAAAACTGTAGAAAATATTTAAATTTGATATAATTTGTAACTGAAAAGTTCGACTATTATAACAAAAACAAATTTAGTTTGATATAATTTTTATTAAAAATAAAAATTATGTTTTTTCGACCTTCAATTGTGCAATGAAAATGAATTTTTTGAGGTTAAGTCCATCTAAAACTAGGGTTTTGTTTTCGAATCAGAATACACTTGGATTTGATTTTAGGTTAAATGGGGAACCGATTATAATGGTTGACCATTATAAATCCCTTGAATTTCATATTGATTAGGAGTTGTCTTTCAATTATCACATTAACTCGATTGTAAGGCGGATATCTATGATTTTAAGACGAATTTATTCTATTAATATTAAATTGTCGTTCTTTATGAGAAGAAAACTAGGGCATGCATTATTAATGCCTATATATTTCTGTATGGCATGGAAGTTTATAGTGGCACGACGGCAAATAATTTGAGAAAGGTGAAACTTTGTTTGCACAGGATGATTCGTTATGTATATGGGTTGGGATATCGGGACCATGTAAGTTCGTATGTTATTAGGTTTTTGGGTGTTAGTTTTGAGGACTTCGTTAGTGTTCGCAATCTTTTACTTTTTTACAAAATATTTAAATATGGGGCGCCTCTTTACCTTTTCGAAAGATTTATTTTTATGAATTCGGAAAGGGTTAGGGGATTCGTTTATCCGAGACATTTAACATTGTATATGCAGCGGTCATTTGTTGTGCGAGTTGCTCGTTTGTGGAATAATGTTATTCCATATAGTGAACGTCATTCTTCTCATTCTTTAAGTAGATTTAGGGAAATTTTAATAGATCATTTGTAATGCCGATGTGTGTTTGATCTGACTGAACTTTTTTATAATGCGTATTACTATTTAATACTTTTAGCTTACTCTCTTTTGTTCGTGTTAAATTTAATTTAACTTGTTTAAACATTTTTTTTTTTAATTTCTTATACCTAATTTTTTTCAATACATTTTTTTGCACTACATTTGCACTTGGGCCAGACGGGTAGGTTTTGGTAACTTTTGGCTTTTAATTTTAAAATTATATGCAATTTGACAGGGGAATACCAGTGTTTTTTGATCTTTTCATTTGGCTTAAGTGTAAATGAAGTAATGTTTTAATATTTTAAATTTATATTTTTTTAAATGATTATATTCCATTTAATTTTCTTGTAATTATTATTATTTTTATTATTGTAAAATTATCACTTTGAATTGTATTTGAACTATGTATATATGAATTTTCTGCTATTGTAATTACATATCTATCAATCATTAGGCCTCATTAGGCTTCGGATTGATTAATGAAATAAATAAATAAAAATTATTCAAGTTCGATGCCATACTCTATATTTCTTTATTTGGATATTGTCCTAACAAATAATCTATAGAGTTTTTTGTTTTCAAATTTATTATTTGACCCTTTCAGGAATGTGTTGATAGATCTATTTCGGGAATTTTCTAGGTTCCCATCATCAGAACACGTTTTGAAAGAGGTAACAATCCCATGACAAACATCAAACATTCATATAAACTAGTTTACTCACTACATGAGAACTAATTAATATATGAGCTTGAAGTTAAAGATTATAACCATTGCTCAAAAAATAAATTGAAAACTTGTTTGCTATGTACAAGGTTCACCTATGGTGGATATTCAATACAAGTTTTTTGTTTTTTTCTTCTTTTTATTTTTGTTTTGTCTATAAACAAAAACGGGGGGAGTAAACTAGACTGTACTTTGTCTTTAATACAAGTTTGATATAATTTTTATTTAAAATAAAAATTATGTTTTTTTTTACCTTTAATTGTGCAAGGAAATGAAAATTATTCAAGTTCAAACAAATTAATTTACCCAAAACACTAAATTTTACTTAAAAAGTTAAAATTTAGCAACTTAGAACGACATTTGTTTTTAACTGCATTTGCAGTGGTCTTTAGCTACATATATTCTATGTGTAGTAATATAAGAATAGCAAAAATAAATCTGTTGAATTTACAAATATTTAGTTATATTTGTGCTAAATTTTAGTTAATAGAAAGTAACAAAATAGTCTTCTAAAATTAGCAAAAACATTTACTTAATATTAGTAGGCAAAAAAATCATTAAAACATTTGAAATGTTTAAAGTTTTTTTTATTGAGTTTTTTTTTTTAATGCGAATAAAAGTCTATCCTTATGAAATCAGCAATCTACAATTTTTTAACAAAAATTCTATTGATTTTAGGAAAATAAACTGTTATTTGCATTCTACTAAATTTGAGGTAAATATAGCAAAAATTTTGTTAATATTACAGCTTTTGTGAAAGGCTTGGTAGAGAAGAATGAGTGTATTTTCTAAAAATCATAACTACATTGTAAATTTTCAATTTTCTGAATCAGACTGCGCAGTTTCTGGTACTGAACCTTCGTCAGTGACTCTGTTTTTTTTTTTTGAATAATGTAATATTTGTTATGTTTTTATTTGTTAGATTGCGTCTATATGAAATTTTTCTGTGCAATCACTGACCGTGATATAGATAAACTGATTTCTAATGCACTCGCACTACACGTTAGACAGAGCGCTTTAGCGCACTGATCTATCGTCAGGTCGAGTTTTATTGTGATTAAAACTAGTTTTATTCAATACACGGTGTTTTTGTTCTTGCATACATAATCTCAGTAGTACAACTCCAACAACACAACAGTTCTATTTTTAGAAACTTACCTCACTCTAATGTCCACTGTTTTCCCATATGTTGTAAGTGATGCCACATCTATGATATATTCTTTGTATATTCGATAGATGGCGCTTACGTAGTTAGGAAAGAATTGCCAGAGAGCAAAGTTTAATTTTTGTTTGAGTTTTTGTTTTGCTATGTTTGTGCTAATTTTACAGAGTAAAATGCATCAATTAACTAAAATTCACATCACATGTAACTAAAATTTTGTAAAGTTAACAGTTTTATTTTTGCTGTTCTTATTTTATAAATATTTAGTAAACAAAAATATCTGCTAATTTTAGCAGTTTTTTCTGCAAGGTAATTTTTAACTAGTTTTTAGTAGGTTTTTTGCTATTTTTAAAGGTTTACACATAAACAAATAAGTGTCTTAATCACAACATTGAGTTTTACAGCGAAAATTCGCCACATTACGCAACGAATCGTAAAAAACCCCATATGTTCAAAAACTTTAGAGTATTGTTCTTAATTTGTGATATCAGATTTGTCTCTGTTGTTTTTTGTGTTAATAATATTTAGATTTCAATATTTTTTTTTTTTCGTTTCCATCCTTTATTTGTGAAACACCCCACTATGCAGCGATCGATCGATCGATCGTTAAACTTTTGTGCTACTGACTTGGCTGGTTGGCTGGCTGGCTGGCTTGCCGGCTGGTTGGTTGGTTGGTTGGTTGGTTGACTTGGCTGCTTTGGCAACATACAACCATATTCATTTTAGTAGAATGAATTTTTGATAATCGTCGATCATTTTATTAAATTAAATTTCAGTTTAACTTTAACTAACAATGAATGCGGTCGGTCGTATAAAAATGGCTAGATTAACGAGAAACTATAAATGAAAAAGAAAAGTTTGCCAATATTACGGCAACAGAAAATGTTATTTGCTCGAAAATTATTATATTTGAAAAAGTGTTTGAAAAATATTAATTACAAGTTGAAATGAAATTAGAAAATACTTTAGCTAACTGGCAGCATCCATGGATATGGCTTGAAACAGTGTATATTGTTTAATTTTTAATTTAAATTCAACAAACAAAAAAAAAAAAAGTTTCAATTTCTTGAAATTCCCAACAAAATCATAACAAAAAAAAAATTTTTTTTTTTTTTAATAAAGTGTAGTTGTTGTTACTAATATTTTGAAATTGGCTAAAATTTACATAAAATTTTAATATAATTTGGTTTTTTTAATTGTGCGAAAAAAGTGTTAATTAATAAAATCTTGAATTGAAATGTACGATTTATTTTGATTGGATGAATAGTATAACATAAATAATCACAAAAAAAAAGAAAAATATGTTAATAAAATGGTGGAGGTGTTAACAAAAAATCAACAACTTTATTTTTTTTTTTAATTTTTTATATTATACACAGAGAGAATTTTCGCCAGTTTTAGTAATTACAAACAGTTTTCTTTATAAAAATAAACGAAAAATGTCCTAACATCATAATTTTGATACTATAGTTTTTTTTTTTACTGAATATGTAAAAGTTTTAACAAGGTTGACCACCGATACCTTTTAAATACTGTTATCCGTTTCAAATTGATAACCGATACAATACCAATACCGAAGCCACTGAAATTTAAAATACCGGCATACCGCAAGCGTTTAATTTAATACCGATACAATACCGATATTGAATCGCATAACATACTTTTTTTATATATATAACACTTCGAACATTGTTAATCAATTTAAATTTATTTGTTTTTTTTTTAATAGAAAATTATATTACAAACTTGACGTACGGTTACAATTAGTGTTCGACCGAGTATTCGGCTTCGGAGTTCGGCCAAAAAGTGTTGTTTGAGTACATTTACAGAATAAATTTTTTAATTTCGAGTGCAAACACAAGAATTTGTAGTAAACTCGTTAAACGATGAAAAAAGTTCCGATATAGGTATATATAGTCATATATTGTCATAGATATAATTCCATATCAAATCATATATCAGGTGTTCCGTAAAATGGTATACATAACGTTATCTCATGAGGTCCTATGGGATATCATTTTATATAATTTGATTCGAAAAATGGGTCTATCTAATTTGATCAAGTTAGAGAGAATTTTCGCCAGTTTTAGTAATTACAAACAGTTTTCTTTATAAAAATAAACGAAAAATGTCCTAACATCATAATTTTGATAGAACTATAGTTTTTTTTTTTACTGAATATGTAAAAGTTTTAACAAGGTTGACCACCGATACCTTTTAAATACTGTTATCGGTTTCAAATTGATAACCGATACAGTACCAATACCGCACCAACTGAAAATACCGGCATACCGCAAGCGTTTAATTTAATACCGATACAATACCGATATTGAATCGCATAACATACTTTTTTTTATATAAGTTAACTCTTTCACTATCTTTAACGCGTTCGGTACTATGTACCTTTGTTTTACGTTTTAAATAAAAGAGACACGTCTTTTTCTTTTAATGATCCACTATGGAATGTTCTTTTATTATTCTTTATTCTTACTAGTACCCTCAACTTACTTTTAAAAAAGTGCTGACGTTTGTGTCTGCACTTTTTTATAACAAAAAACATTCTTCAAAATTTTAGCTATATTTACCAATCATAAAATGAGTAATAAAAAGGTAAGCATTAAACAATCTGTAATATGATAACAATTAAAATTACATTTATCAAAATTTACGCTGTTTTGGCCAATCACAATACGACAAGTATAATTTTATAATTTGCAACATAATACCACTTGCAATAGTGGTATTCACAAAATAGTAGGGGTGCTAACATAGCGTTGCTAACTCCCCCCCCCCCCCCCTCTTAATTGTCGGAACGTCCCTGTTTCGACCTTATCTGTTGGATAATATGTTCCATATCTGCCAAATTAGCCTTTTTGTTTCCACATGAATGATAGATTAACCATGTTATAAACGGCATGATAATTATTAATGATATTATAATTGATCTATGAGCGATTAAATGCCCTTGAATACCGGAGATCGCTTCATAAGCCTCTAGATTTATTTTGTGTAGGTACGGTAGCGTCAATTTCACTTCATGTTTGGTTCGTGTAACATTCAGTATTTTTGGTGGATGAGGTTCCACAATTCTTCGTTGTCTGTTATTGTTATTGCGGTAAACGGTTCCATTGACTGTAATATTGCCAGTAAATACAACTAGTAGTGTGCCATTCACTCTGATGGACTCTCCCTCGGCTATGTCCGTATTGTAGACGTTATTTAAGAGTATCGATCCCTCGGATACCCATTGTACCGGTGGAATGTGTTCTGCTGACTGTGTTTGGCAGGAAGCTGTATTGTTGTTCAGCAGTTGAAAAAGGCAGGATTGCTCGGCTTCACGACAAATTTTCGATGATCCGACATTTGTGCAATCGGTTAAGGGGAGGGTGCAGTCGCGACATTTCGAGGCCTGGTCCAATTCTAATTTAATTATCGAATTATTATGAATCACAGGATATATTTTTAAAAATTTGCAAAAATTATTCAATACCGGAAATTTGACAATGTAATAAATTATGTCCTCATTTTGAAAAACGCTTACGTTACTAGCTCTTAAAACATTACTTATGCTAATGGGTACCCCTCTTGATTCGAGTGCGTGTCCCAATTCGGTTTCGTCAAAAATTATCGGATTCACGATATTCTCCTTAGCCAAGATTATTGACAGCGCGAGACCATTAAGAAATGATATAATTTCCCCGTTCCTTGAACCCATAAGTTCGAAGATGATCAGTTCATTTCCGCCGATAACGTTACTGTCCCTAAGGTTCTGTATCACATTTATCCTGTCCGTCAGGTCATTGATTCTGTCCCGTAAGGCTGAGTTTATAATTGTCTGTCTATCATTGTTGCGGGCCAATGCCCCTTCCCTTGTAGTCAAAAGTTCCATGTCGCTATGATCGGGGGTGCCTGCAATGAATTTCAAAGCAGTTCCCAGAAAATCGAGTGATCTAGCATGTCGTCTGTTAGTACGCAAAGTCCCCAATAACCGACCGATCTCCCTCATCTGTTCCCGTATCATATTGATTTCCCTGGGGTCCGTCAGGTTCTTGAGTAGGTCCTCGTTTTCCCGTATTACAGTCTCGTATTCGGTAATGTTCGTCCGATGTACCAGGTAGTCATAGTCTACGAAGGTCGCTACGTCCCCATCCGTTACAGTGATAAAGTGTGAGTCCGAATAATCTATGATTCTTGCAGAAAACCCATGGTAAGCAAAAAAGAAATATTAGTTTTTCCATGGTGCTACTTAATCTATAGTTATTGTTGTATTGGGTCATCCAGTTGTGCTTGTTTTATTGGGTCATCTAGTTGTTCTTGTTGTATTGGGTCATCTAGTTGTTCTTTTAATGTTCGCTGCCCAGGCAAAATCGTTGCCTGGTGACACTGCTTTTCACTTTTTTTCTGTTACAATTTTATTTTAACAATGTTTTTACTGCTTTCACTTTTTTTTCCTGTTGCAATTTTTATTTTAACAATGTTTTTACTTGTTTTTACTGCTTTTCACTTTTTTTCTGTTGCAATTTTTATTTTAACAATGTTTTTACTTGTTTTTACTGCTTTTCACTTTTTTTTGTTGCAATTTTTATTTTTACTTGTTCGTTATTTTGCTCTCTTATAAGGATTTTTTCTTAAAAAAAAATTTTTGACTCTTATTTTGTCTTTATCCTCTATAAGGATTTTTTTTAAAAAAGTTTTTACTCTTATTTTGTCTTTATCCTCTATAAGGATTTTTTTTTAAAAAAGTTTTTACTCTTATTTTGTCTTTATCCTCTACAAGGATTTTTTTTTAAAAAGGTTTTTACTTTTACTTTTTTTTTTCACTTAGGGACTATGTTCCCCTTTTTTTATTTCCCGTTGGGCGCCAGTTAACTCTTTCACTATCTTTAACGCGTTCGGTACTGTGTACCTTTGTTTTACGTTTTAAATAAAAGAGACACGTCTTTTTCTTTTAATGATCCACTATGGAATGTTCTTTTATTATTCTTTATTCTTACTAGTACCCTCAACTTACTTTTAAAAAAGTGCTGACGTTTGTGTCTGCACTTTTTTATAACAAAAAACATTCTTCAAAATTTTAGCTATATTTACCAATCATAAAATGAGTAATAAAAAGGTAAGCATTAAACAATCTGTAATATGATAACAATTAAAATTACATTTATCAAAATTTACGCTGTTTTGGCCAATCACAATACGACAAGTATAATTTTATAATTTGCAACATAATACCACTTGCAATAGTGGTATTCACAAAATAGTAGGGGTGCTAACATAGCGTTGCTAACTTATATAAAACTTCGAAAATTGTTAATCAATTTAAATTTATTTTTTTTTAATAGAAAATTATATTACAAACTTGACGTACGGTTACAATTAGTGTTCGACCGAGTATTCGGCTTCGGAGTTCGCCGAAAAAGTGTTGTTTGGCAAAGTTCGGCCAAATTTTGTATTTGAAAAAATTGAGTACATTTTCAGAATAAATTCTTTAATTTCGAGTGCAAACACCAGAATTTGTATTAAATTCGTTACCCGGTGAAAAAAGTTCCGATATAGGTATATATAGTCATATATTGTCATACATATAATTCCATATCACATCATATATCAGGTGGTCCGTAAAATTGCATACATAACGTTATCTCATAAGGTCCCATGGGATATCATTTGATATAATTTGATTCGAAAAATGGGTCTATCTAATTTGACCAAGTTACATATAATTTGATACAATTTGATCTTCATAAAATTCTTTGGTAATTTTAATTTTAATTTTGTTTCACATTCCAAATAATAAAAAAAAAATTAAATATAAATCAATGAATTGTTAAATTAGACATGATTTCATTTTGACTTATACACTGAGTTTCATAGCTATAACGTCATTTTGTTTTCCAATTATTTCTTAAACAACTAAACTGATCGCTTAAGTGTCTTCAGAAGATGAACTCATCTCTGTCTTAGCTTTCGATTGATGCAACATAGAAAGTTGTTATTGTACGTTGTAGTTTTTGGTTTGATTATTAAGGCATTAAGTGTTTATAATTATAGCGACATTTTAAGAAAATTTTAAAAATTTATAGACAATTTTTCATAAATTCAACTAAATATAGTCGAGACTTGATTTTTTTTAGCAATCCTACTTTTAAGAAAAAGTTTCTCGAGTTTCTCGAGATAAATATCTTATTTTATGTTTTTTTCGGCCAAATCCGATTCGGTTCTTTTTTGTTATAAAGCTTTTTACCTTTATGCTTTTAATTGCTTGTTTTAAGATTTTCTGACTTTAAAAAATGTTTTTTTTTACTTATAAAATATTATTTATTCCACTAATTTTGAACTTTTAAAGTGCAATTTTTCTAAGCATTACTTTTGCTTTTTACAATTTTCTTTACTTTAAATACATTGAATTTTGTTTTTTTTTTGTGTTTCCTGATGATTGTATTTAAAAGTAATAGATTTCTTTTTGAGAATTTCTTTTTCATTTTAACACACATATTGATATAGAATAATTATATGTGATACCATATATAATTATAATATTTAAATTAGAGAATTTTCTTTAAACAAATTTCGTTGTCAAAATTATCCGAATTCAATGTTTTATTCAAATTAAAAAGTAAATTTAAAAGTTCTGCTTAGGCTACGGTCTTGGACGAACATTAAAAATCGGGCCGAAGTTCTTTTACGGCTTCGGCCAAAAAAAGGGAGTTCGGTTGGACACTAGTTACAACTTTTAATTTGCGTCGTCAACACTTTTATATGAGTTTAAGAGCGTAAAAGCCCGAAACTTCGTTATCGGTTTTATTATATATCGGAATATATTACGATGGAAAATTAATTATTTTTTAAGGAATTTGTTTCAATAAATTAGTTTATCCTTATTAAGTAGATATTTTTGTTATTCGAAGTTTCAGATTTCTACCTTAATGGTATTTCTGCCTGCGAAGGGGAACTCGCAGATCTCGCATCTACATTCTTTCTGACAGTCAGGCTGCACTGAGGGCCTTTATGGCTTATAAGGAGTCGTCAGGGTTGGTCATGGAATGCATTCAGACTCTCAATAGGCTCGGTAGGGGGAACTCTCTTGAGGACCCTGGCGTCGTACTTAACTGGACACTGTAATCTCAGATACCATCTGCACAAGAAGGGTCAATCGCACACGGACATGTGTAGGTTTTGTGAGATGGTGTCTAAGACCTCGGAGCATGTTCTCTGCGAATGTCCCAGGCTTTGTGATAGGAGACTTAGGTTTCTAGGTGATCGCTTCATTTCGCCTTTCGACATAGCGAACATTTTGCCTAATAGGATAATTGGCTTTATAGGTAGCTTGAATCTGTAGGTAACTTTAGGCAGCACAAAAGACCTACATAGGTCGCGGTGCACAGTGCCTTCTGATCTGATCTAATCTAATCTAAAATATCTTAATGGAATTCCATAGGTCATTTAAGGTGGAATTTCTTTTTTTTTTTAAACCCCATTTATACCAAGATTTTATAATAATCAGCAATATAAAGCGTTTGTGCTGGACGTTAAGGGGAAGACTTCCCATTTTCGTCTCTCCCTGTAAAAAATTGTTTAATGCCCAGTTTTAGCGGATAACAAAACCAAATTTTAGGATCAACATAAAATTGTTGTTTACTTTTGACAAAATATGTTGTTAAACAACAATTATTTTATTCAAATTGATGTGAATGTTTGTAAAATCAACAAATTTTGTCGCTTTACGAAGCAAGCATTTTGACAAATAGTAATTTAGGACATAGTCTAAGAAACATTTGATTTAAATTTAAAACGTTTATCCATTAAACACACCCAATTTAAAGTACATCGCTTAAGCCGTTTTTGCCAGGCCTTCAAGGGGCAGATTATACCCCGCTTTGGCCCTCCCCGTAGAAATTTCCAAAGATTGATCCTAAAAATTTGTCATCTACATGTATCATATTATCGAATTTTTTTTTAATTTTAAACAAAAAAAAATTTCCAAAAGAAAGCATAAGTTTATATTCACAATGTTTATGAAACTTTTGAAATGAAATGATGAAGGTCTATGAAAATTTGTGATTAATTTTTATGAAACTTTTGAAATGATGAAGGTCTATGAAAATTTTTGATTAATTTCTATGAGACTTTTTATCATATTTATAAAAACTTCATAAATATGATGAATAATTGATGAAAAACTATTTGAGAAACAATATCATCAAACTTTTTCCCTAAGTGTACAAAAACCTGAATTTCTTAAATTTTCATGTAAAAAATGTTGTAGTTTTTTACCCAAACTCCCCTTCTCCCCCACCAACATTTTTTTAACCACTAAACGTGCGATTGCGCACTTAAAAAATGTGTGTCTTATATATTTTTGTTTGTCTCCAAAAACATATCCAAGTTTCATTCACATCTGCGGATTCACCCCTGCACATGTGTAGTTTCCTTCTTAGTTCGTATCTTAAGTAAAGTTATTTTAAAATTTTACGACTTTTTTGCATTTCACATGACTTTCTTTTAGTATGACTTAAGACAATAATTTAATAAGTTTTGTTCTGCAATATTTTTTGTGTATTATTTGGAAATTTAAATTAACCAGAATAATAAAATGCAAGCCATAATTTTTGGATAATTAACACATTTTGCATAAATTCTTGTATATAGATATTAAAATATTAAAACTTTCATTAAATACATATTGTGTTAAAAAATTATAAATAACACTGCACCACAAATTAAAAAACGATTGTTCTCACATGATTTAAAATACTTCAGTTGTATAGAATTGGCATTCCTAAATACAAATCCGTTTTTACCATTAACCCTATTTATTTCTATATTCTTTATATAACGACACCACTTCAGGAGCCGATGCTCAGTAGGATAAAACACAAAATGTTTTTAAATAATACGGCCATTTCTTAGTTAGTGGCCCGATTGCTACAAAATTTGGAACAGGCATAGGTGACCACAGGTGGTCTAGAATTAGGTATTGACAAAAAAAAAAAATACTCCACAAAAAGTGAGTATAGGGTTTCCGATTTCAGAAAATCATTTTTAGACAAATTACCTACAAAATTTTGGATTAGTCCAGATCTTAGGACTAAAATATATTGAGGTCCTCTAAATCACATCAGGTTTTTGAGATCAATATAAAGTTTCTAAAGACCCGGTTTTTTGCTATATTCGGGACGTTATAACATGACTTTTGGACAAAATTTTGTATATCAGCTGAAACTCTTTCATTTTGTTTTCAAAACTCAGGTTAAACCTTTCCAATATCTAATCAGGTTTTTCAGATATCTTAGCATATAGTTTAAAAAAACCGGTTTTTTACTTTATTCGTGATGTTATAACATTGCGTATTATGATATAGAAAGGTTAAACCTGAGTTTTGAAAACAATAGGGAGGAATTTCAGATGACATAACAAATTTTTTGAAAAAGTCATAATACGCGACGTTATAACATCCCGAATATAATAAAAACCCGGGGTTTTCTAAACTTTATATTAAGATATCTCAAAAACCTGATAAGATATTGGAATGGTTAAACCTGAGTTTTGAAAAGAATAAAGAGGGATTTCAGATGACATACAAAATTTTGTAAAAAAGTCATGTTATAACTGCCAGAATAAAGCAAAACACCGA
The DNA here is from genome assembly GCA_021234595.1 of Delia radicum. Taxonomy (NCBI): domain Eukaryota; kingdom Metazoa; phylum Arthropoda; class Insecta; order Diptera; family Anthomyiidae; genus Delia; species Delia radicum. The sequence continues at coordinate 57,356,886 of CM037851.1, read as the reverse complement.
GTTGTTCCAAACTTTATGTTGAAATATCTAGAAAACCTGATGTGATGGTGAAATTCTGAGGCCAGATTCGAATTATTGGACCTCAAGCCTTTATGTTGTAGTCTCTAAAATGTTGTAGGCAAGTGTTGCATAACTCTTAAATTTGTCTGCAGGTTTTTTTTTAGGGTTTTCTGAAATTGGAAATATAGTACTTTCAAACCCTATACTCACTTTTTGTGGAGTATTTTTTTTTTGTCAATACCTAATTCTAGTTTGGAGTTTTGGACACTTTTTTTTTTGCATAAAAAATTTTGTTTCTTATCCGATTTTCAAAAAACGAACATGTACTGAGAGAATTCTCTCCATGTTAACAATGAATTTTTGCATTAAATCTAATAAATGTCACTGTAACTCTTACATTGAAACTTTTCATATATTTAATGCAGTTTTTCATAAAATGTTATGAAATTTTCATTTTTTTTACTAAAAATTTAATACTCCTCATGAAAAAGTTTCATTAAAACCAGTTTCATAGCTATTATGAAGCTTGTTCATAAATTTCAAGATATTTTCCATTCACTTTGTGAAGAAAACTTTATTATTTTAGTGAACAATTTCATTAAAACTCGTCCAAGAAAATTCTCGCTGTGTGTATTACAGAGATATTTCCATTTGAAAATTTCAAATTCGGTCCGACTTAGTTCCAGTTTTTAGCGAATAGCGGAGTCAAATCAAGGGAAATTTTTTTTTTATATATTGGTTATTTAACCAAATAAATTCTTGTTTAAAAAGAATGAATGCAATCAAGTGCGCTCCCAAATAAACGTTAACACACATTTTGCCTCATAACTTTTTTTCCAATTGATTAAAATATGTTTTATTCATCAGTCTATGTTTGAAAAATGTGTCAGATAATAAAATTTTTTGATTTTACAAAATTATTGTATATGTAGTTACTTCACAATAAATAATCAAAAGGAAGTGCATGAAAAAGTTTTTTAAACTTTTCGAAATCATCCAAGTTGGACTTTCAAAAAAATCACAAAAAAGTTTCACGTATCCAGTCAGTTTGTTTTAAATGTGGTAGTTCTGTTTAGCAAGGACCTAACAATTGGCAGAAAACTTGAAACTGGTAAAACAAAGAAAACCAGGAACTCTTCCAAGGCCAAAAAGTGGAGAAGATTTTGAGAGGTGATCCTAAGGTTTCTGGCACGATGTGTGTAATGTTCGAAACATTTTGTGACCCAAGTTAAAAAAATTGTTGGGCTTAGTAAATTTAAAGTGCAAAAGGTTCCGGATAGGAATGCAAAGAAGAATACTGAAGCTGAAAAGCGAGCAAACCCGCTAAGAAAGAATTTTTGTTTTAAAAATTCGAATGTTGTATTATGGACAAGTTATGTATTTGCGGATTTTCACAGCTTCCCGGACGGAAGGTGTATGTAGCAGATAGTCTTAGATACGTCCCGGAATAGTATCAAACAAAAAAAAGTTCTAAAATCTATTTCTAACTTTCGATATAAGTGGGATGCAAACCAGAAATATTATTAACTTTTATACAAGATGGTACACAGGTGCGTATCCAGAAAAAGACGTTGGGGAGGGAAGTTAGAGTATTTTAGATTAACTTTTTTAATCTTTTTTTACATTTTTGTATTGAAAATTTTTATTTTGGGGGAGCAAATGTCCCATTTTCCTCTCCCTTGATCCGCGCCTGATGGTACAGAATATAAATCTGTATAAAATTTGAATTAATAAAATGTTTTACTTTAAACTATCGCTTAACTCTGTATTAACGTAAGGTTAACACGCGTTTTTGTGTGTTAACAATTATTTGGGCGCACACTTTATGTTGTGACACTCAAAAACTACATTTGTTTAAAATGAAAATTTACAAAGAGATAAATTTTTTGCGACTTTATCCCCAATAAGCACCAACAGTCTTTTGTCTCCAGATAAATATTTTCTTTCTAAACATATAAAGTATGCATACTATTCTGAAAGATCTTTCTTTCTAAAAGCGAATTGTGTTAAAATAATCTTTGATTTGTATATATGTATGGCCAAATTTTGATGCAAAATAGAGAAAATACAACCAGTTGATATCTTCATTCTCTCTGCTACCCCACACACTTTCACTTTTTAATCTTCCATCACGATTTTCAACTCTTTCTTGTTGTTTTCTTAATTAAAGATCTAAATAAATGATAAAAACTGTTTTGGATTTTTGAATGTTTTGCTTCTGAGTTCAAATTTAAAATTTTAAGTTTTGTACATCCACAGTTTTCGAAAAAATTGCAATTCTAATTATGGTTTTTTTAAACTATTGTCTTGCAAAAAAAAAAGGTGAAATAGAAGGTGTCTTAGAGAAACCAACTCTACTTTTGAAATCTTTAGATCCAAGTTTTTTTAATTGAGTATAATTTTGCATGGCCCAAGTTAAAATATAAAATATGAACCTCAAAAAAGTTCTTAAATAGCGCTTTTTTTAATTTTCAAAGCATTGGTACGCCTTAGGAAAATTTCGAAACAGCGTTGGAAAAAGGAGCCCAAATGTATAAGAATACTGCATGATTTTTACGCCGGGAGTATTTGGATGTGGAACAGTGTATTTTTAAATCGGAATTATATAGTTATAGTTATTAAATGTATTTTATAAAACTAATAATATCTTCCTCTCTATTACAGATTCAAATCAATACCACCTAATCTTATGGTAAGATGGCGTAACAATGCCGATGCTATGATTGAAGCACAATATCCTACACCCGGAGAATTTGAATATATGGAATGTGGACCATCACCACCAGCCGAAAGTGCACCCAGTATGTATGATAGTTTCGAAGAACCCACCAGTGAATTAAGTGTACAAATATGCAACGACACTCTGCGCATAAGTTTAATCGATCAAATGAAAAATGCTGCTGGTCGCATACGTTATTTTGAAGATATCGAACAGGGCAATGTTATAGGAGAAAATACCAAAACACATTTTGAATCCGCCTCACAAATCGAAAAGAATCTTTGCTTTCTATGGTCAGCTTTTCTAAAGCGATGGGATTTATTGCAAAGTATATTGGATATAGGAGCTGAGTTAAATTTTTGTGATCAAAATGGTATTACTGCTATACATTTGGGAGCATTTAGTGGTTGCTTGTCGACCCTCACCTTTTTGGTGGGCAAAGGAATGAATGTTAATTTCCAGCCAAAATGTTATACACCCTTACACTGTGCAGCATTTGGTAATTCAACAGAGGCTGCAAAATATCTAATTAATAATGGAGCCCAACTCAGTATCCATACGAGTAGACCCAACTGTGAAGAGAGTTTATTACATTGTGCGGTTAGAGCAAATGCTTTGGAATGCCTACAGTTGTTTATAAACGAAGGAGCCGATGTTAATTCTCTTAAACCGAATGGTACTAATGCTATACATTTAGCTGCCGACTTGGGTAATGCTCAATGTTTAGAGATTTTACTAAAGGCCACTGGTTCAGATCCTAATGTTCGAATATGTATAAGAGAAAAAGAATCGACAGCTTTACATTTAGCTGCCGATGAGGGAAATGTAGAATGTGTAGATTTACTATTGGCCAAAGGGGCAGATGCTAAATTGAAAAATCATCGGGGTTTTACGGCTTTACATTTAGCGGCAAGAACTTCAAGTTTGGAATGTGTTGAGTCATTGTTGAGAAATGGTAATGCAGATCCTAATGCCGAAGATTTTGATCATAGAACTCCGTTACATGCCGCTGTGGGAAAATCCGAAAATGCCTTTGATATTTTGGAGCTACTAATACAATGGGGTGCCAATGTTAATCATAAAGATATATACGGTTTTACCGCTTTACATTTAGCCGCTTTAGATGGTTTGGCGCAATGTGTAGAAATGTTAATATACCATGGAGCTGATGTTACTACAAAATCTAAGAAAGGTACTTCTGCATTAAATGTTATAACCCGCAAGACCCCTGCGTCCGTGGCTATGATTAGACAAAAACTAGATGCCGCTATAACTTTACATCATTCCCAGGATCCCGTCAATCGCGAAGTCGAATTGGAATTGGATTTTCGTCAACTATTACAACATTGTCATCCTAGAGAGATAAGTTATTTGAATACCTTCGTAGATGAGGGCCAAAAGGAAATATTGGAACATCCTTTATGTTCCTCATTTTTGTATATAAAATGGGGTAAAATTAGAAAATACTATATAGGACGTTTAATATTTTGTTTCTTCTTTATACTCTTTCTAACTCTTTACGTACTCACTGCCTTAGCTCATAATTGCTATAATGGCAGTAAAGATGATAATACCACTATACAAGCTCAGGAGCTGTGTCAAAAACAATCGATTTTGGGCGATATGCTGCGTAATAATCCGTTCGTCATGGAAATGCAATGGTGGGCTTTAGTGGCGTTCACTATAGTTGAAATATTTCGAAAGGTCTATGGCATAACGGGCTATTCATCGTTTAAACATTATGTTACCCAAGTGGAGAATATAATGGAATGGTTTGTCATAACCAGTGTCTTTGTCATATCGTATATTTATACAAAACAGACATATACCTTTCAAAATCATATAGGCGCCTTTGCGGTCCTATTGGGTTGGACAAATCTTATGTTAATGATAGGACAACTGCCGGTATTCGATGTTTATGTGGCAATGTATACTCGGGTGCAGGGAGAATTTGCTAAACTATTTATGGCCTATTCTTGTATGCTTATAGGATTTACTATATCATTTTGTGTTATATTTCCATCGTCCTCATCATTTGCCAATCCTTTTATGGGTTTCATATCCGTTCTAGTAATGATGATTGGTGAACAAGATCTATCACTACTTATAAATGATCCGGATGGAAAAGATCCACCATTTCTATTAGAAGTTAGTGCTCAAATAACATTTGTATTATTTCTTCTATTCGTAACGATTATTCTGATGAATCTTTTGGTGGGTATAGCAGTTCACGATATTCAAGGTCTTAAAAAGACTGCTGGTCTCTCGAAATTAGTCCGGCAAACAAAATTAATTTCTTATATAGAATCTGCTTTATTTAATGGCTATTTACCACCCTGGTTACGTAATTTACTACACTATACGGCTTTAGTATCACCGCAGGCCTATCGGGTAGTTTTGTGTGTTAAACCGTTAAATCCGAGTGAAAAACGTTTACCCCGTGATATACTTATGAAAGCCTATGAAGTGGGTAAAATGCGTAAACATTTTGGTCATACTATATCGGCCAAATCATCTGATGCTACTTATCTTTCTTATAAAAATAAATATAATAGCGAAAGTAATCAAACGCCCACTACTACACCCTATGCTCCGGAAGATTTTGAAGCTACCATATTGGCAAATATTAATACAAAAATTGACGATAATACCGATCGCATTGAATATTTGACACAAGAGATTCAAGAGCTGAAACAAGCTTTGATAAGTCAACAACAGCAAGCTAGCAAAGTTATCGATAAGTTATTGATTGTTATATCGAATCAGCAAAAGAATAATTTAAGAAAATCATAAAAAAAAACAAAAAATACAAAAAAATTAAAAGAATTTTAAAATGTTTAGAAAGTTAAAAAAAAAGTTTCAAAGAAAACCTTAACTAAGTGCCTTTCCTCAATGAAATTTTAAAAAATTATTGTTAAGATCTTTAAAGTGTCCTTAAAAAAAATGTAACAGAAAGCTAACTTTTCAAAATTTAGTATTCCGTTTTTCATTTAAGATTTGTAACATTTATTCTGAAGATTTGCATATTTGTGCCATTCTAAATTATTGCACATATAAACAAAAAATTGTAAAGAAAATATTTTAATTATGAGTTCATTAAATGTATTATATAAAATTACTCCCAAAAAATATATGTATTTATCTAAATATAAGCAAAGCAAATGTTATCGAATCGATTTTAAAAAATATATTCTCTAACAAAAGTAAATTAGCTAATTTTGAACCAACTTTGCCGTTTTCAGTCCAGTACTTTAAAACGGCTATACATATGTTTTTACTGGATAAAAATAATTAAGTGCTTTTAAAAACCTGTAATGTATTTATTACAAGATGGCAATCCTTTTTATGTTTGCATATTTTTAGTACTCATCAAATTCTTAATAACAGTTATATTTTATGTACCTTTTTGTTTAACACACATAGAATATACTGAGTCATTCCTCTTTAACGTTTTACTTGTTGAACATACATTAATATTGAAGTTTAAAATAAATAGTAAATAATTTATATATATATTGAAATATTAAATATACGCGTGTTTTATTGTTACATGAAGATACAACAATTGGCGACCGAGGTGAAAAAGAAGGAAATTCAATTTATACAAAAAGGGAAAAATCGTAAATCATCAGCAATAATTAAATAAAAGTAATATTTTTTTTTTTTTTTTGTACATAACCTTGCAAAATGGACGATCAAGTGAAGGCATTGTTAGAAGCCATTACAAGAATGACGACGGCAATGCAAGTACAACAACAGACATCAAGTGCTAGTAGTACTAGTGTCAACATAATTTCAAACTTCGACGCTTTTGATCCAAAATCGGAGTCTTTTAGAACGTATAAGGAGCGCCTGGAAATACATTTCCAAATTAAGAAAATTTTTCAAGATAAAGATATGTGTGCAAAGTTGTTGTTACAGTACATGGGTCCATCAACGTACACATTATTAACAACATTGGTAGCACCTAAAAACGTAGCCGACCTAAAATATGATGAAATTGTTTTAAAATTGGAAAATCATTTTTGCCCCAAAAAGAACGTTTTGGTTGAGCAGCATAAATTTCTGTGCGAAATTCAAAATGATAACCAGTCAATATCAGATTTTGTTGCAATATTACAAAGAGATCGACTGAGTGTGATTTTGTGTGTGAGTGCAGAAAGTCAGTTGCAGATATTTTCCTCAGATCGCAGTTCATCAGGGGTTTACGTGATGGTTATATTCGAGAGCAGTTGTTACAAAAGCCAGAATTAAAATTTTCTGAAATTGTGGAAAAATCAAAAACACTTGAGGCAGCGAAAATAGACAGCAAGGCTATTTCAAATAATTCAACAGGTTCAACAAGTGATATACTACAAGTGCGTCATCAACATAACAATCAAAGGGGAAGAAATCGAAGTCGTAGCGTATCCAGAAATAAAACATCAAAATCATCATCGAGAATCAATTACAGTGACCTAGGCATAGAAGGTTTGTGCCTTAGATGTGGCCGTGCCAATCATATGGCAAACGATTGTACAGTAAACAGAAACAACCTGAAATGTAAGTCATGCGGTAAAGTTGGTCACGTTAAGCAAGTTTGTATAAAACACAAAATGAAACAAAACAAAGCTAATAATAATAACAACACTACAGCAAATTCAATCGAAACAGTTACAACGGGAGAAAATTTTTTTTGGGGTAAACCATATCATCGATATTTATGACAACAATACAGTGCGGTTGCCTCATAACGATGCCGAAAAATTTATTTTTATTGAAGGAAAGCAACAAAAATTTGAAGTCGATTCGGGTGCCGGTTATACGTTGATACCGGAAAATGAATTTAATAATTTAAAAATTAATTCAAAATTAAGAAAATCAAACATAGCTTTTCGATCGTATACTGGTGATGTGTTTGTACCATTGGGTGTCGCAGACGTAAACGTTAAGTACAAAAACACTACATCAAATGAAGAATTGTATGTAGTGTCTGCAAATCGTTCAGCTCTCTTAGGAAGGGTTTGGATTCGTCATTTAAAGATAAATTTATCGGATGTCGATCAACGTGAACAAAATACAAATTATAATGGTGATAAAATTAATTCAATTTCGGATATACAGCTACAGTTTCCAAGCATTTTTGAAGAAAAAGTAGGATGTATTCCTGGCTTTACATGCAGTCTAAAATTACATGATGGTGCTAAACCTGTATTTTTGAAGGAAAGGCAGGTACCTTTTGCATTACGTGAAAAAGTTGAACGTGAGCTGGATAGCTTGGAGAAGGACGGTATTATTACCAAAGTAAATACCAGCAACTGGGGTTCACCATTGGTGGTAATACCAAAACCGGACGGAAGTGTTCGGTTGTGTGTCGACTACAAAGTGGCAGTAAATCCTCAGCTAGAGGCGGCGCACTACCCTATAAAAAGAATCGATGAAATTTTCAACAATCTAAAGAACGCAAAATATTTCTGTAAGCTGGACTTATATAAGGCGTATTTACACGTTTTAGTAGATGATGACAGCAAGCAAATTCAGACTATTTCTACACACAGAGGTACGTATCAAATGAATAGACTTTCTTTCGGAATTAAAACTGCTCCAAGTGAGTTTAATCGTATTCTAGATCAGATTCTACAAGGGCTCGAAGGTACAATTTCATACTTTGATGACATCATTATTCATGGGTCAACATTAGAAGAATGCGAACATCGTCTCATAAAGTGTTTTGAAAGGCTAAACAGATACAATTTACATATCAACAAGAACAAGTGTGAGTATTTCAAGGAGCAAGTTAAATACCTTGGCTATATCGTAAGCAACAACAAAATTTCGAAATGTCCCGAAAAAGTACGAGCGATAGTGGATCTGCCACGACCACAAAATATAGAAGATACAAGAAGATTTCTAGGGATGATAACCTACTATTCAAATTTTTACCAGATGTATCAACGCTTACTTTTCCACTACGTCAAATTTTAGAGAAAAATAGAAAATTCAACTGGACAGCTAAATGTGAAAAAGCTTTTAAAAATCTCAAACAAGAAATTATAAAGGATAGGGTTTTAGTACCCTATAACCAATCCTTGCCGGTAACGTTGGCGTGTGATGCAAGTCCAACTGGTATTGCGGCTGTATTGTCGCATATAGTCGATGGGAAGGAACGCCCTATCGCATTTATTTCTCGAGCTTTAACGAAGGCCGAACAAAATTACAGTCAACTCGACAGGGAGGCCTTGGCCATCATTTTTGCTGTTGATAAATTTTTTATGTATCTTCATGGAAGAGAATTTACGTTGTTAACAGATAATCGTCCACTGTCCAGAATATTTCATCAAAATGCTAAGACACCAGCTATGACATCAGCAAGATTGCTTCGATATGCTTCTTTTCTACAAGGTTTCAACTATAAAATAGAACATCGTAAAGCTGAAAACAACGTTAAACGCGGATTGCTTGTCTAGAGCATCGATCAACGATACACCACATTTTAAACATTTTTTAGATGAAGAGGTACGAGTAATTCAAGAACAAATCATAAATCAAATTTCAACATTTTCAATTAACGCTACAAACCATTGCAAAAGAAAACGGATCTTGATTTAGAACTTTCAAAATTAAAAGCAGATTTGTTAAAAGGTGAAAATTTCGACTGCAATTATTCAATTCAAGATGGCGTCTTATTCAAGGGTGATCGTGTTATTATACCACTACAGTTACGTGAAGAAGTTTTAAAAGAATTACATCATACACACATTGGTGTTGTAAAAATGAAACAATTAGCTCGGAAGTATTGCTTTTGGAAAGGTATTGACTCTGATATAGAGCGTTTGGTAAAATCGTGTTCCAGTTGTGCTACAGTGAGAAAAGATCCACCGAAGGTTATTACTCATCACTGGGAGGAGCCAAATGAAAATTTCCAAAGGGTTCACATAGACTATGCCGGACCTTTTCAAAACCACTATTTTTTTGGTGTTAGTAGATGCTAAGTCAAAATGGCCAGAAATTCGTTTGATAAAAGATGCTCCAACTTCTGAGAAAACAATCACATTATTGCAAGACATTTTTTCTACACATGGTCTTCCTCAAATCATCGTCTCGGATAACGCAACAATTTTTCAAAGTGCAATATTTAAAGAATACTGTAGTAATAATAGAATTATTCAAAATTTATAGGTCCTGGTCATCCAGCTACAAATGGACTAGCTGAAAGATACGTGCAGATTTTAAAAACTAAATTAAAGCTATGGAAGATGATATTTTACCGTTAAATATCAAAATACAAGAAATTCTTTTTCGGTATAGAGCTACTCCGCTCGCAAATGGTCAAACTCCATCACAATTATATCTTGGTAGAGATTTAAGAATCAAATTGGATGCCATTCGCCCTGTTAAGGAAATCAAATCAACTTTCCGTACTCCTGTGGTTCGTAATATTAGCGTGGGAGATAGGGTGCAAGTGCGCTGGTTTGCCAAAAAACAAGCCAATCTGGAAATTTGGTACAGTAAAATCCAAATTTGGTAAACTTCATTACCAAGTAATACTCGATAATGGTTATGAACTTAAACGTCATATTAATCAACTATATAAATCAAATGTTGAAGTACCGAAGAAGTCCGTTACATTTGCGGAACCACCCGCTCAACAAAAACCAAAGTTAGATGAAGTTCACATCGAACATAGAGTAACTAACCCCGTGATTCAACCAATACCACCTGAAGAATCTCAGCTGATAGCAACGCCCGAGGGAAGCTTAAGAAGATCAAGTCGTGTTAGAAGACCTCCAACCCACTTAGAGGACCACGTATGCTATTAAGCGTGGGAGATTGTAATGTATTTATTACAAGATGGCAATCCTTTTTATGTTTGCATATTTTTAGTACTCATCAAATTCTTAATAACAGTTATATTTTATGTACCTTTTTGTTTAACACACATAGAATATACTGAGTCATTCCTCTTTAACGTTTTACTTGTTGAACATACATTAATATTGAAGTTTAAAATAAATAGTAAATAATTTATATATATATTGAAATATTAAATATACGCGTGTTTTATTGTTACATGAAGATACAACAAAACCATAAAAAAATTTTAAATTTTGACCAAAAATCGTACATTCAAAAAATAGTAGAGTATTGCAATCTAAAGTTGTTGAAAAATACATTTTTTTGCCTTTTTCAATTGGACCTTTTCAAAAATTATTTAGAAATATAAAAAAAGTTTCATATTTTTGATTGTTTTACAATTTTTGATATTTTTTAAAAATCTGACCGATCGGATGAATGAATTTTATTACATACAAAAAGTCGAAAATATGCCAACATTTATTCATTTTTTACTCAAAACATAATAACTAGTTTTTATTTAAATACAGCTTTAAAAATTATAATGTCAGGGTTGCCATACAATAAATTAAAAAAAGTTTTTTTTAAAAAAAAAATAAAAAATGGGTTAGCTCTATAAAAATTAAAATTGCAAAGGTATATTTTTGAATCAAGCGTTGTCCATAAAATTATACAAAAATAAAATTTTTAAAATATCTTTTAACAGTTTAGGATTCATTTTCTGTCGAATTTTAGAAGACACAAAATCTTAATAAAGAATTGTTCTATACACACAGAGAAAAATTTAGCCATTTGCCAACTGAAATTCTTTTAATATAACTCAAATTCGGTTACTACAAATGAAATCGATTGGTACAACTGAATATTGGTTATCACAACAAATTCGGTTAATACAACTGAATTTTAGTTGGACCAACCAAACTATTCAGAAATCAAATTTGAATATGGTTGTACTAACCTAATTTTTTAGTTGTTAACACCAAAATACACTTTTCAATTCGGTTGGCATTTTATTTCTCTGTGTGTATATCTGGAAAGTTTGGTTGAAAAATGTAAAGATCTATGACGTGTCCTTAATGAGTTAATCATGTTTTCATTAAATGTGAGTCCTAAGTTTTTTGGCAAAAAAAAAATCTCACAATCAAAAATCTTATTTCAAATTAAATAAAATTTTACTTAAAAACAGAACTACTAATATTTCATCAACCCTCAAACCGGCCTAGCCTTTTTTTGCAAATAAAATGTATACCGCATGTTCGGCACGAAAAATAAACAACATGTTTTAACAAATTTGTTTTCGTTGCCTCTTTTATGCAGCATGCGCCAAAATAGATTTAGAGCGAATCTCAAAACGAATCCATAAAAAAGAATAAGTTTATGCATAAATTATTTCTCTTCCCAAGATATAACTACACTCGAAAAATTACCCTTTTTGTGGTTTTACTTAAGAAGATATGGCGGTTTTCGTTTTTTCGAAAAATGCGAAATTGAGCGAAAACGCTACTTAACTTCAACATATACTAATTAAACTTAAAGGATTTGCAAATACTACTAAATTTATTTGACAATTTTCAAATTTTCCAATTTCGAAAAATAAACAATATGTTCTTCTAACAAAAATTTTTTGTTGCCTATTTTAGGCGATATTTAGAGTAAATCTCAAAAACTAATCCATAAAACTAATCCGAAAAATACACAATATGTCCAATTTTTTTTCGTTGCCTCTTTTATGCGATATGGGCCAAAAAAGATTTAGAGCGAATCTCAAAACGAATCCATAAAAATGAATAAGTTTATGCATAAATTATTTCTCTTCCCAAGATATAACTACACTCGAAAAATTACCCTTTTTGTGGTTTTACTTAATAAGATATGACGATTTTCGTTTTTCGAAAAACGCGAAATTGAGCGAAAACGCACTTAAACTTCAACAGATATTAATTAAACTTAAAGGATTTGCCAATACTACAAAAAATAATCTATTTACCAAATTTCATAAAAATGCGTCTATAAGTTTTCAATTTAAGACGATGTCCTTAATAGGCATGCTATTAGAATCCTGTATGTCCTAGGACCAAAATTAGAGCTTTTTTGAAATGTTTAAGCTTCAATCTTACTTTGTGTTAAGTATAAATGGTTTCTAGTAAACATACATATCGCACTTGATCAACAAGAGGGTATTAACTCAAAATTTTTAAAATATCACTTTTTTCAAGAAATCAACTAACAACATCAATATCTATCTATTGTAAAAATTTCAACGTATTCCGATTACTCTTTCATATCGAAAACCACTTTTGAGACCATTTTCATGATAATGTAGTGATTACCTTTATTTCAACAAAAATGTATTATTTCGAGTTAATACAAAAGTTCAAATAAAAATGAATCGTATATTTTCATAAAAAAGGTATTATTTTGATTTGAGCCTTTTTTATGTTAAAAATAATCAAACTGTTTTATTTATATTTGGTTGTATTTTGAGTTGATACTGTTTTGTTGATAAAATTTGTTTTATTCTATAAATTTAAATCGATAAAATTTCAAAAAAAAATGGTATTAACTCAAAAAATTGATTTTTTTTTGCAATGAGTGGTAAAATTTAAAACAAAAACAATGTATATATATTTTCAAATGGAATTTGCTTATTATGATATGTTTGAATTTTTAAATTCTGTTAAAATGTGGCCATAAACAGTTTTTTGACTCTACTGAAAATTTTAAAATTTTGAGTTAATACCCTCTTGTTGATCAAGTGCGATATGTTTTTAAGATTTTTGAAAATTGTGTTCATTTCAAAAAATATTTATTTTTGAAATATTTTGTAATTGGAGCATTTATGGCCAATTTAAAATACCCGTCCTGTAGTGCGATTCAATACGCTTTTTAAACCATAATTTTTTTCGTTTAAAAATGTTAACCACAAAAATAACCATTTTGCTATTCACTAACACTTTAAACGATTTTTTCTGGCGTTTAAAGTCAGCTGTTATTTTTAACAACACAAATTGTGGTTTATTAACAGCAGAGTTTTTGGTGTGGTTAATTTTTTTTAGAAGGTTTTATTTATCGTTGTGCCAATATATAAAATAAATATAATGGCTTTGGAGTATTTAGCCTACAATTTATTGGAGAATGACCCAGTTAATAGTGCTCCTACAGTCAATTTGAATGCACAGAAATATAAAACTGTTTACCGTGGTTAAAAATAAGTTAGTGAATCGCATAGTGATTAGTGCAAACATCAAAATGTGTGGTTAAAGATAACACCTGCTAAATATGTTAAAAGTTAGTGAATCGCACTACTGGAGGCGAGCTTGTCGGTTAGAGGGTTAAATTCCACCTTCATTTAATGAAAATTTAATGAAACTTTTCTTTAGAGCTATGAAATTATATTAAAGATTTAATTTTTTTTTTTTTCATAAAATTTCATAATTTCCTTAATATTCATACATTTCAAACTTCAGTTATAAGATTTATTCTCAAGTGTTCAACATATTTTATAAAGTGCATTATTATTTCAATATAGCCTTTTATTAATTTTAGACGTCTACGAAATTGTTTAAGAAATCATATGAAGCCGTTCATTGGCTTATTTCGAATACAATTTTTAAGACATTCATAAAGAGTTTTATTAATTCAAAGAACTTTTTATAAAAAATTTTATGAAACTGGTAAAATTCTATAAACGCTTCTGTGTCGGCATGATTCATTAGTTCAATGAATATTTTCATTAACTCTATAGACATTTCATAAACATTGACTTTAATGAAACCTGTTTCATAAATTCTATGAAAAGTTTCAATGGACGAGTTCCAGTGACAATTTTCATTAAAACTATGACGAAATTCATTACTGAAGTGAAAATAATTCTCTCAGTGCACTAACAAATCTTGTATGTAGAAGTTCCTGAGTGTTTCTGAAAACAAATGATACTTTCTAAAAATCAATTGAGTTTTGGTAAATAATATTGGTTATATATATTTTTTTTTTTTAAGAGAAACAACACTAAGGAAATTCTTCCTATTTATTTATGTGTTGCTTTCTTTGGAAATTGGATAGTGGAGAGATGAGAGGTGGGAAAAGATGAAGGGCTCCAAGCATGGCAATGAATGTAATTGATAAATTCTGAAATTAAATGATATTTTTTGAAAATCAATTGAGTTTTCGGAAATACTCTCTCTATTGGCTATACCTTAACGTAATTGATAAATTCTGAAATCAAATGATAATTTCTGAAGTCAAATGATAATTTCTGAAATCAAATGATAATTTCTGAAAATCAAATTAGTTTTCGGAAATACAATTGGTATCTTCTAAATAACACTGAAAAAAAGCTGTATAAGAACCTGCTTAGAGAACCGATTCTGAAAATGATATTGGGTTCGTTCATATTAGAGAACTTACTATACTTTTATTAAATAATATACAGCGCTGGTCGAAATGAAATGTTAATTGAAAAATCTGATTGACTTTATAACAAAAATCTATCGAAATTCAATTATATACTCTATGACGAAATCTTAAGATTTAAAAAAATGCAAATATTAAAATGGCCATAATCATCTTGAAATATTATTGATTGCTTTAGTGAAATTGTCAAGATTTCATTCAGATTGGTGACAATTGTTCCTAGTTAGTAATTGACGAAATTCGTCGCATTAAATTTGATCTAATTAAGCTATCGATAGTGAAAACACTGATTTTCCTTCCTATAAAACATCCATCTTTACAACAAGCGTTAGAGAATATACAAAATATATAAAATATCTATCGATAATTACAAATAACGATAATTCTAAGAAGCATTCCAAATTATTATAAAAAAAAAAACATAAAAAAACATAAAATATAAGAAATTTATATAACAACTTTTTTAATTTTTCAAATAAGTGGACGAAGTAGGTGGCGTCAAACTTCTAAAAAGTGACCAGATTTGAGGAAAAGTATGTTAATTAGGGTGATAACTTTTTTTGGACAACATTCTCCCCAGGGGTTTTCTAATGGCAAATATTGTATTAATGATAAAAAAAACTATTTCAGTTCAATTTGGTAGAAAAACCTTGCGCACCGACAGCGATTTCTAAAATGCCTTTAATATATATTTTTTTTTTTAATTTTTTTAATAACAATTTTTTTAAAATATGGTTTATGCATATGTAAGTAAGCAAATTTTTAAGAAAACTATTCCATTGACTCGAAAACGGACTTTACTATTGATATCAGCATGCCTTAATTATATAGATGTGATGGTCAGACGTTGAGGCATCAAAAAAAGTTTTTTTTTTTAACTTTGTTTGATTCAAAACTTTAACGCGTTTGGTGCGGAACCTTTTTAACGATAGCGAAAAACTAAAAACGCAGTTCTTAATATTTATCCATGCCCTACACGATTTTGTCTGGGGAGATTTGATATTTGCAAAAAATGCAAAAAGTTATCACCCTAATGTTAATATTTGAATTTACTGTGCTTAACTGGAACATTGAAAAATTTTTAAATAAATCATTATCGATAGAATTTTCTATGTGATATCGACTGGTGATATATGTTTTTGTTTTTTTTTTTTAATTTCAGAACTTTTTGTCTGACATGTTTTAATAAAATACAAAATATTGTTATATCTCAATACATGTCCCTTTATTATTTTTTATCAAAAGATCGTACTCTGTTTAATCGATACGCAAAATTTTCAGAGAGGTGTTTTTCGTTGTTTTCGAAATATTTAATTTTTAATTGTTTCGCACAGTGTCGTCGATTCATATAACGAGTGGCCAAAAATAGAATTAGTTTATCGTACGTAAGTAAAATTTGTTACACGAGTATATATTGTTTAAACATGTAAAAATAAAAAAAATAGTCAAAATGGCAGCAACGAAAAGCCTACATGTCATATATACTGAAAGATAAAAATGCAATAAATGCTATAGATATTATTGGAATGTGACGAAATTTGGTATATTTCTTAGATATGCAGCTAGAAATGTTTGTGTAAAATTTTGTATATTTCGATGCAAATATACGGCAAGCTACAAAATGTTCTTGAAATAAAAAAAATTACATAACATCTCAAAAAAATGGTTTTAATGTTACAAAAATATGTTTGTATAATAAACATGTCTTTCAAAATAAGTGTGCTGATTTTTTTTAAATTCGAAGTCAGAAACCGTCCGTTTTTTTTTATAAAAGCAATAAAAATTGTTGAAAACCAGCGAAAATAGGTATAATATTTGGTTTGTAGCAACCAATATGTAAGCTGAATTTCTTTCTATTCGATGCAAAGATACGTCAACTTTCCATATATCCTTTTGGGTAATAATAAGTATTTTATATGTCCTGGAAACTAACACGTCTACCTGCCTGCCATATATTCTTAAATATAAAAAAAAGTTAAGTTTTTCTCAAAATTTACTATGACTTTTTCGACAATGATCTAAAAATGTTATTTATTTATCTATCTATCAGTTTTGAATTTAAAGTATGCCTGTTATACAAAATTGATTTTATTTTTTTTAATTGCACAAATATATAAAAAAAGTTATCTGTGACAAGTCTTTGCTATAGCTTTGAGTTAATAAGAATGTTAAATATACTATAAAGGCTGAATCAGCTTTAAAACATTACTGTGTTGCAATATTATAATTAACCTGTGATATAATTTTTAAGTTTGTGTTTAATTTAATTTTCATGTTTACTGTTTTATGTTTGTCTACAATAGAAATTATTGTTCAATGTAATAAAAATAATTTTTCTTACAACGAATCCCTTGATAAAGTGAACATAACATTCACGAAACGTTGGGAAAATATGGATTAAATGCATTTTTAATTACATAAAGAACTTTAGGCCTTATTAGCTAAAATAAAAACAAATTTATTAAAGTTTAACATTTGAAACGTTTTATTATAGTGTTAAGGCTGAATCAGTCAGACGTAAACGTATCTCGGTATAGAAAATTAAATAAGTTAAATAAGAATAGAAGATGTTGTGTAGTGCTTGTTGTTACGTTCATTTGCATTAAACATATAAAGAACGTAAACGGGCAACAAAAATCTGTTTTGATTAGAATTTCTTTGTGTGTTTACGTTTTCTATATGTTCAATGCATATGAATGAAACAACAAGCACTACACAACATCTTCTGTTCTTATTTAACTTATTAAATTTTCTATACCGAGAAACGTTTACGTGTACGCCTGACTGATTCAGCCTTAACACTGTAATAAAACGTTTCAAATGTTTAACTTTAATGTTTTAAAACTTTTATAAAAAAAAACTTAAAATTAGGTTCCAGGATATATATATTGTCCTTACTTGGAATTTAATAAAAATCAGCAAACTTATTTTGAATGACATGTTTATTATATATACCTCTTTTTGTACAATTAAAACAATTTTTTTTTTATATTTTACGTAATTTTTTAGTTCAATGACATTTTGGATCTTGCCTTATCCTAGCTCCGAAATATAAAAAATTTTACATATCTAAGAAATATACTAGCTTTCGTCACATTCCAATAATTATATATATATATATATATATATATATATATATATATATATATATATATATATATATAAATTCCTGGGATTCCTAGTTGGAACATAGGGCCAGTAAATTCCAATAATTAATTTAGATTAAATATTATTCTTAGCTTTCAGGATATATGACAGGTAGGCAGGGTCCTTACTGCGATTTTGATAAAATTTTGTATTTTTATATGTTTAAAACAATATACACTCGTGTACCAAATTACACTCACGTACGATAACTAATTCTATTTTTGGCCACACGTTATATGAATCGACGACACTGTGCGACACAATTCAAAATTAAATATTTCAAAAACAAAGAAAAACAGCTCTCTAAAAATTTGCATCTCGAAGAAAAAGATTACGATCCTTCGATTAAAAATATAAAAAAAAAATAATAAAGGGACATGTTTTGAGATATAACGATATTCTGTTTTTGATTAGAAAATGTCAGACAAAGTTCTGAAATTAAAAAAAAAAAAAAAAAGAAACAGAAACAGAAACAGAAACAGGCATCACCAGTCGATAGCCCATAGAAAAGTCTATTGATTATGATTTATTTCATTTTTATTTTCAGTTGAGCACAGTTAATTCAAATATTAAGATATTTTTCCTCAAAAATTGTCACTTTAGAAGTTTGACGCCGCCTACTTCGCCCACTTATTTAAACAATTACACTAACTGTAAATCCGGCAAACTGGTTTTCTGAAGTGGGAGAGTTCAGAAATAAAGCGTCATATATATTTATGTAGATAGTAAACTATAAAATTGTTATTCAATAAAAAAAAGAAAATTTAAAAAAAAACACAATGTATAATTTAAAATTTATATTATAATTTAATTTAAGATCAATTAAACTTTTGTTTCAATTAGTCAATTAATTTGTTTAGAACTTTTCCTTTTTACAGTATTTAAATTTCAAATTAAATTAAAATTTTAATAGAAATTCCCATTAAATCATATATTATAATTCGCAGATATAAATTTATAAGTAATTTAAATTTATGTGTATTATTTTCAATTGTATTATAAAAATTTACTATTTTTTTATATTTAATTATTTTAAGGCTGTGTGTGTTTTTGCCGACCGAGTTTGCTAAACATTTCTAATGTGTATTGTCTTAGAAGATAAGTTTATAAAAAAATACAACAACAAAAAATCTATTCTTTATACAATATTATGATTATGATTTTTTTTTTTGTTTAAATATAATTTGAATAAAAAATTTTACATATTTTATCGTTATGTACATAAAACTATTGTTTGTTTTTTTTTATTAAAAATCTAAAAATACGCTCAAAATGTTAAGTTAAAAAGATAATTTGCAATGTCTATCAAAATTAATTTGCATGTTGTAATTTATAGGAACTTTTTTGTTTAACCCTCTAACTGGCAAACGATGTTTTGCAACGAAATTCATTCTATGTGTTGCACTCGAAAAACAAATAATAAGTTCTTCAACAAAATTGTTTATCGTTGTCTAATTTAGGCGATATGAGCCAAATATTATAGGGTTCATTTTGGAAACTATAGCATATAAAGAGAAGTTTTGAACAAAAATTATTTCTCCTACCAAGATATAAGCACACTCCAAAAACTATTTTTTTCTGATCCTATTTAAGAAGATATCACGATTTTCGCTTTTTGGAACAAGCGAAATTAAGCGAAAAAGTATCGAAACTTCAATTTATATTGATCAAACTTCAACGATTTGCTATTAATACCTAATGTCTCCCTTCTGCCAAATTTCATAAAAATCCGTCTATTAGTTTATAAGTTAAGATGATGTCCTGATAAAAGCCAGTGAGTCCTTGGACCAAAGTATGGACTTATTATTAAAGATAAAACTTCAATCTTACTTATATTTTATTATAAAGAGTTTTTAGTCAACTTAAATTGGTTTTTTTAGATTTTTGAAAACTATGTTTTTTCAAAAATAATTTTTTTTTGAAATTTTACGAAATTTTGATATTGATACTTTCTCGCTTCCAAGCCGTGGACGGTACACGAAAAATTTCTTTGCAAAATATTTAGCAAATTTAGTTTTCTATCGGAATATATTCATTTCTAAGTATAAAACGCTCATTTGACGCATTTGTAGTAAATTTTATGACTGCTTCCCTGAGGCTGCCTTACCCATTAGAGGGTTAACAAAATTCTTTTAAAAATTAAACAAAACATGTTTTTGATAAAAAAAAAACAAATCTCAGTACTCATTAGTAACACTCAGGAAAGTTCTGCAATGATGACAGTTATTTGTGTAGTCATGCGGTTGCAGTTATTTTGACCCTCTAACCGGCAAGCCCGTCTCCATGCGGGGTCATAAATTTTTTTTTTTTAAGAGAAGCAACACTAAGGAAATTCTTCCTATTTATTAATGTTTTGCTTTCTTTGGAAATTGGATAGTGGAGAGATGAAAGGTGGGGAAAGATGAAGGGCTCAAACATGGCAACACTGTAATTGCGCGAGATGATAAGTCTTAGATCAGTTGTTGCTCGCCACCTGATGGAGAGTTGGCGAACTTATTGAAGCTTTTTGGTTCATAGCCCTGATTCATTATTTTACTTCGGTGGGGGTTAAGTGCTATGGGAACATCGAAGGTGGGAGCTGCGATACATATGAGGGATAGAAAACTCATACATATTATTTTTCTAAATTGATGTTGCCGTCACCGGGAATCGAACCCGGGACCATCTGGTAACAGTTCAACTCGCTAACCATTACACCACACCGGTTTGAGGGATAACTGCAATTGTTGTATACACTCAAAAAAGTTTGACAGTAGAGCCTACTAAAAATGACAGTTAAAACAACTGTAAATTCAATTAAGAGGGCGACAAAGGCAATTACCGTTAAATAACTAAAAATGTAATTATAAATCTAGTTTGTTAGAATATTGTTCAACCTTAAGTCCAAAATCTAATATAATATTGTCATATTATATATTTGTTGCTTTGAAAAAATGTTTGATAATTTTCATGATAGACAATACAATTGTTTCATAGGCAACACCCTAATCTTAACTTGTGCGCAAAAGAAAAAGATAATTGGCTTAACTGCAGCGGAGCAGGAAGCTGAAAAACAGACAAAAGAAGGCAGGAATCGTCGTAGACAGGAACAAAAATATGGTTAGACATCATGATAGGAACATTCTTAATGGACCTGGCATCGATGATTCAGTGTGAGGTAAGCCGATAAAACTCGCT
Organism: Delia radicum; assembly: GCA_021234595.1. Classification (NCBI taxonomy): domain Eukaryota; kingdom Metazoa; phylum Arthropoda; class Insecta; order Diptera; family Anthomyiidae; genus Delia; species Delia radicum. Next base: position 57,335,597 of record CM037851.1, on the reverse strand, counting down.
TATGAACGTTTTATTCCAAATTTGTTAGTGACCACAACTCACGTTTCCAAAGTCGGTGCCTCTCATAACTTCAAAACCAATCCTTTTGAAATTTTGAACACTATTTCTTTACATAATTTACGAGGTAACGCTGGAGAGTTTTTCAAATTTAAAAATAGTATTTTATAATTACAAATTAGCCGATTTTTTCGCAAAAAATCCCGTTTTTTACTTCACAATTTTTCCAAAAAGTGAAAAATTGAAATTTCGGATAACCCTCCCAGCGTTACCTGGAGAAAGCGATTATCTAACGAAAGAACTTTGAATTTTTGATTTCAGATGATCCCGCACCTAGCTATGAAGGGCACTGCAATTCTACTTTTTTCCGAGACGCTTCCGAATTTTTTTGGTTTTATTAATTAATTTTATTAATTGGTTTTATTCCGTTGTTATTATCGCTCTTTTGCCAAAAGTTAGCGTCCCTTAAAAGAAGGTGTTGCTTTTGTTAACATGTACCTAAATGGCAGACAAAAATCAATTTCGGTTTAACTAAACCAAGTTTAACGAACATTCCGAAAAATTCGATCTTGCAATACTTGTTTTCTTATGAAAACATCGGGTAACAGAAGTTTTCAACAATAAACAAATCAATATACTCGTTAAACTAGAGACCATATATAGTGGAACTGCGTTTTCAGTTTTTCAACATCACGTCAAAATTCCTTTTAAAAGAACTTGAAATTTTTAATTTTTAAAAAAATATTAAAAAACTTGTACTCATGATATGACTTAAATATTGGTATCAAATGAAATCAGGGGACAGATTCTCTAAGAAAAACGATATCATTTTGCTTAAAACGAGACGTAAATTGCTATCGTTTTGACGATCTTACAGACGATAACGTTAAGCTAAACGATGGAAAATTTTTGTTTTTTACCAAAATTATTAACATTATTTCAAATTTGTATGTAATATGGTCGTACTTTAACTTTGAAAAGCAGACGATAATCGTCGATCGTCCTACAGAATTCCTGGCCAGTTTTTAAGAAAAAAAAACTTAAATTTTTCAGGATCAAACATTTAAACTTTTTTATAAATTCGTCCAAAATGCAATCTTTCAAAAGCCTGGAATTTAATGTAAAAGAGAGGCCACGACAGCAGAATTTTTCATGATCACTAGTGAGCCTGAATGAAACCGAACTTAAGTAACGTTAAGTCGTAAGTGAGTGTGCACTTCAATATATAATGTCCTTAATAGTTTTAGGTTTGCAAAATACAAAATAATTAGCAAACTTTCATAGCCATAGAAATGTATAATTTGACATTCATAAATAAATTTAAGTGATTCACGTCAATCACGTAAATTGTAGGCACAATTATTGTGGTGAAAAGAATTTGTATGTTTGGGGAAAAATTGTACATGGTGGAAAAAATGTTTGAGGTGAATATAAAATATTATTCACCTGTAGGTGACTGGTAAAAAAAAAACATGATACAATATTTTATTTAGAGGTGAATTTGTACTATAATACATCCATTTAAATGAAAAATTTAGATGTACCTTCACGTTTTTAATCATAACTTTTTAACCGCTACACCGATTTTCCTCAATTTTAATACCAAAAGGTTGTAAAGGATTTAGAATCATCAACGATGCTAAAGCATTAAATTTTTAAAATGGCATTTGCAAATTTTTTTGAAGCGAAAAGTTATGACCAATCGTTTTTGAAAGTCACGCGTTATTGGCATCTTTAAATTAGTACAAATATTAAAAAACAAAACTTTTAAGTTTAACTACACGTAGTCTCTAGTTTCGCGGATGTATTGATGTTTCCATGTATGAGAAGAAAAAAAATACCAATTTGTTGCAGTGTAAAATAATACAAGGTATCAAAAGTTACGAGTATAAACCAAAAAATGTTCACTAACCTGTTCACGTGGTTGTATATCATCGAAATATGTTATATCTTTTCCATTTATTGAAATTTTACCAGTACCTGGTACACGCAAAGTAACATCAGCACGTGCAGTTTTCCGAAGACATTCTAAAAAATTAAAGATTTTTATTTATTGTGAATGAATTACAAAATTTTTAATTTAAAATACGTACCATATGTGGTAATATATTGACGGCCTTGTTCATCAATTTGAGGTTTTGGTATTTCCGATTGGCTGGCATTATCCATCAGAGCCTTCGTATAATTATCAATTAACGTTTTACACTTGTAGGAATATGGATGTGATACTAATCTTTCCATGGAATTGATGAAACTATTATATTCAATGTCAGAGATTTTTTCAACTAAACGTAATTCTAATTGTTCTTTGGCCACCCAATTGAAACCAGTTAAATCACTTGAAACAAATAATAAAAAAAAATAAATAAAGGTGGTATCAAAAAAAACGTATTTTTCGTGGTACTTACACTTTTTGATTTGGATCCGGTTTTTGACCACGACGCATCATACGTTCTTCCAAATCATACAGTTTATTTAGATCTTCAACAATATCCTTAAATAAAAGAAATGTACAGTAGGATGTCCGTTAAAAATAAACTTGTAATTTTTATTACAAATGGTTTCAAAATGAAGAAATCAATTTTAACCCGTGACCCATTTGTGAAAAAATTTAAATTTTGAATATACTCAAATATATTCAGATAAGTGCATTTCCATAGCCACATACGTTACCAGTCGGACGGTTCAATAAGGTGAAAAGCAAGAAATAATTATTTTTTTTTACTTCTTTATATTTTTGTGTAGAACTTTAGAAATTCTATATTTACCAAAAATTAAAAAACAATCAAACTGATTGATTCTTAAATATAAGCAATTGAAGAGGTTGTAACAAATGGTGTAACCTTCCATAGTGTAACCATTGTGGAAGCCATGTAATGATTTTCGTCCCGGAAATCCCCAAAACTCCTGTCCAGATTTCCATAGAGACCAATAGTTTCCAAACAATTTTTTGATATAAAATCTAAATTTATTTTAAATTAAATATGACTGGTTTCTAAATTGAACAGAATAATGTCGATAGTATGGCTCAATAGTGTAACCATTGTGGAAGCCATGATATGATTTTCGTCCCGGAACCCCTGTCCACTTTTCCAGAGTGACCATAACATTTTTCAGAAAAATAACCAGAAAAATCAGATGTTTTATGTCAATTTTGCTAATATTTCTAAATTGACCAGGAACATTTAAACATCGCTGGATGGAAGTGTGTCTCCTGTGTAACTTATGGTGTAACCTTGAACCCAGAACTCCTGTCCAGAATTGCATAGTGACCAATTGCTTCCAACCAATTTTTTTTTATATAAAATCTATATTTATTTAAAATCAAATAGGACTGGCTTTTAAATTGATATGGTATCGCGTACAACGTCCATTTTACGGTTAACATAATGAAGCTCACTTTTAGTTAAATGGATACGTCAATAAACTAAACTGCCGTATTTAGAGTGATGATAATCCTCAGGTATATGTTCAGACACCGTTACATCCAGAAAAACTGACTGTTTGGTGTGCTTTATGGGCTGGTGGAATCATTGGTCCGTACTTCTTTAAAAAACGATGCTGGTCAGAACGTTACAGTCAATGGTGACCGCTATAGAGCCATGATTAATGACTTTTTATTCATCAATTGAACAACCATGATGTGCAGGAGCTGTGGTTTCAACAAGACGGGCGCAACATGCCACACAGCTCGTGCCACAATTGATTTATTGAAGAAAAACGCTAGGTAACCGCATAGTGCGATTAAACGCCGCTGGACTATTTTCTGTGGGGATATCAGTAATCGGTAGTCTACGCCAATAAGCCCGAAACGATTGACCACTTGAAGGACAACATTCGCCTAGTTATTGCCAATATACGGCCACAAATGTTGGATAAAGTCTTCGAAAATTGGACCTTCAGATTAGACTACGTCCGAGCCAGCCGTGGAGGTCATATGCCAGAAGGAATATTTTAAATATAATGCCAGAAGATTATCTTTCGAATAAAGTAAAGTTCATGCCAATTTAAAAAATTCATCTTTGTTTTATTTCGTTTCAAAGTAATATACCTCTAGAAAAAAAACACGATTTATTACCTCTGAACCTGTTCTAGAACAGCTTCTTTTACCATCGGTTACATGGAACCGGTTCAAGAACAGGTTCCTTGGAGTCAAAATATAAGGTTTCACTGTCCCAGAGCCAGTTGTATGACTAGTTCTAGAACCGGTTCTAAAGCAACTTGTTTCGAGTTAAAGATCCTATTACAAATAGGACAAACTCCATATAAAAAAAACCGGTTGTAGAACAGAAATTGGAACCTGTTATATAATACAGTATAAGTTGTTCTGCAACCTGTCATTTGGATTTTACTATTTTACTAGGTAATTAAAATTAAGTTTCATGGATCTTTTTTGTCCCCAGGCCAATAAGGGCTTAAGATTTTTTAATAAAAGTTAAGATAATCAAATCAAATTTATTTTATTTAAAATTTAAGTGATATTTTTTCAAAAATTATGCAAACTTTGATGAAAACATTTTAACTTTTTTAGTTCAATTTTTGATAAAAAAATAAGTGTTTTTAAAATCTCCTCTAAGGGAGTCGCCTCCAAACGCAAACTCGAATTATAAATTTTCCAATTTAATTTGTTTTCTTCAATAACAACTATTTATTATATAAATAGCTATTGTCCGACCGAACAGTTCGGCCAGAAAATGCATTTGGTCTATATTCGGTATTTTAAAGCATTATGGACAAATTTGGCGGATGGAAAAATGTTTATTGGGCTGATTAGATGCTATTTTGAGTGTCAAATTTGAAGAAAAGTCTGTAGTTAAGCAATGAACTGTTTGGCCTCAGAAAGTTCGGCCAAATTGAAAATAGTTCGGCGGCCGAACTTTTAACTTTATAGCTAAACTTCGGCTTATCTCTTAAATTGTATACACAAAATCGAATTAAATCGGCTCAACAAACATGTTTCCCATACCAAAATTTGTCATCATTGCCTCTAGATATCAAAAAACCGACAAAACATAGTTTTGTTGGCCGAACTGTTCGGTCGGACACTATAAATAGGAATCGATATCTGCACATTAGGCATTCTAAAAAATCTTTAAAATTCATTTTTAAAAACACGTTTTTGCAGTTTTGTCAAATTTTTGATTTCCATATCGAAATAGTTTTGAGAATATTAAAGGAACAATTTAAATAGAAAATAAAATTTTACGAATTTTAAAATTTTTGGAATTTTTGATAGTAATAATCAGGGCAACCAGAAATATGCACTAAAAAAATCGGGTTTATGCCCATAAAAAACGTTATAAAAAACGACGGGGAAAACCCCATTCAACTAGCTGTCGTTATCTCTTAAATAACGTTACCGAAATAATTGAAATATTGTTATCCGTAAAATACCGTTACCGATATAACTAAAATATTAATATCCTTTAAATTATGGTACCGAAATAACTAAAATACCGTCACCGAAATAATGGAAATAGCGTTATCCATAAAATACCGTTACCGAAAATATCTGGCAAGATCTGAAAAAAAATCGCTCTATATAAATATATTTCCCAAAGTTTGATCATAAACTAACAAGTCATTGGAACTCGGGCATAATGGAGCCAAAAATGTCGGTGTGCATTGAGATAACCTGAATAACTGAAATAACGTTAGCCCTAAAATACCGTTACCGAAATAACTAGAAAATCGTTATACCTAAAATAATGTTACCGAAATAACTAAAATACCGTTACCAAATAAGTAAAATACCGTTAACGCTGAAAAACAGTTACCGAAATAACTGAAATATCGTTACCCTAAAATACCGTTAATGAAATAAAATAAAATATCGTTAACGAAATAAAATAAAATACATGCGTCGAATCGGTTACCATCCATGCATATTTGTTTAAAAACCTGTATTTGAAAACTTAGTTTTCAGTACAGTTTTGGTAACTTTTGTGAAATTTATTTCAGATGCTAAGAAAGAAGGAGATAAATTAATAATTTTATTTATTTATTCAAGTTCTGTAATATAAAGCCATCCATTCTAAAACGGTACAGTCTAAAGACAGGATATTTAAATTTGCAAAAATTTATCGAATTTCCGAAATTAGTTTTAATAAAAAATAAAATTGTTCGATTACAAAACAAAAAAAACGAAAAATGTGCTCTACAAATAGACCAAAAAATATTAAAAATATGCTCATAAGATCAAAATATTCAAAAATATGATATTAAGAAAAAAATATGCTCTAACAAATCGATGCCATATTTCGTCAAATGTTCTGAAATGGATAAATATCTTATCCATTTGTCAATACAACCAGTGTTGCCAAGTGTAGGGATTTTTCCCTTTTCGTAGGGATTTTTTTCAAAAAATTCATCTGTAGGGAAAAAAGGACAGATTTTGTTTTTCAGTCAAATTGTAGGGATTTTTTTTTTCATTAAAAATTTTATTCTATTTATAATTTATAATAAACAATGAAAAATATAACCATTTATTTTTTTAGTGTAACAGAATAAAACCAACAAATCTGGTGGCACTGGAAAAATGAGAAATAAGTTTAAACATTTGTCACCATTGTTTGCATGTGCTCTTGGCTTTGCATAAATGAAAATGGTTTTGACATTTACGTTCGCACTGTTGACAACTCGTTCGAAATAGAGAAACCAAATTTTGTATGAAAACTTTTACATTTTCATTCGACTTGAACTTAAATCATCGTTCGCATAGAAATTTAGTTAGAGAAACCCAAATCAATTTTCTTTCGCTTACACTGCATTCACACGATCAAGATTTTCTTGATAGTCTTTTACATATACTGTTTGTCAAAATATGTAAAAATTGCCAGCTGTGACGTAGGCTGCACGCAAGTTGAAAGCAATTTAATTTTTCAAGATGTCGTCGTGAAAGGAAAAACAAAAACAACTTCAAAAGAATTGTAATCAGCTGTTTTCTTGAACGTAAACTGATACACTCCACTTGAAAGAGAAATCTGAAGCAAGTTCGTTTCAATTTTAGAAAGTGTGAGTGTATTGGTAAAAAAGTGTGAGTGTATTAAAACTTGATAGGCAAAACTTGATCGTGTAACCATCAAGTTAGAAAGCGAAAGAAAGCATTCTTTCGAAATCGAGAAACAGGCCATAAGTGTTTATACGAGTATTTTTTCAAAATGACATTTTTTTATTTGTTTACCGTTTATTTTTTGTTTTTATGTTATTTTTTACTTTCTGTTATTTTTGTTTAATGAAAATCTATTGTACCTGAATGAATTACTGTACAAATTTATAATAAAAGTAAATATAATTTACTGCTAAAAAACAAAATTTATGCATTATTAAAAAAAATGTGTAGGGAATAATGTAGGGAATATTTTTTCTGTCTGTAGAGAAAAAAGGGATTTTTTTTCATTAACGTAGGGATTTAAAAATAAATCTCATGGCAACACTGAATACAACGCACAGGAAAAAAACAACCAGCACATTTCTGGTTGCCCTGATAATAATACACTTTTTTCAAAATGGGCCAATTTCGGCCGAATTTCGTTTTCCAAAAAAAACTGGAATTCGCTTTGGAACTATTCGCAATTAAACTGGGGATTGTAATGGACGAAAATCGACAAATCGCTTTTTAAGAGACAGTAATAGAGACAGTAATAAGTGAATTTGAAGAAATAAAGTAAGAGGAATGTACTTACATATAATAATTTAAAGAAATTTGGATTCCCAGTATAAAACATGCTATGGAATGGTCTACCGGTTTCATCGAATTCAGCTGCTTTGCGTGCAGGAAATACTTCTTCTGGACTTTTCATAGCCGGACGTGCTTTTTTATCATAAATCCCCGATGGAAACAAATACTCGATGGCATTCTAAGGACAAAATAATGCACTAAGTCATTGCTTTAAATAAAAACGTTTCCTTACTACTTACATCTATATCATCTTGAGTAAAGGTTTCCGGATCTTCGCCCATCATATTGGCTAAATGACGTTTACCAATTTGAAATTCCAATTGTTGTGTTTTCATAAATTCATCATGTTCTTGTGCCCTTTCAAGATAAGCCTTCATAGCTTTACTGACTTTTTGTTTCTTAACCGCTAAAGGAGCTGCTTGAACAGTCACTTCGGTGGAGTAACCGGAATTTGATTGATTGAGCAACTAATTAAAACAGACAAAAAAAAGAGAGGTTATGCAAGCGTTAAGAATTTGTTTCATACTTCCAATAGGTTTTCTATGAAAATTAAGATAATTTCAAATTATTTTTCACTTACAGCATTTGTTACAGCGGCGTTATTTACACGTTGCAAGTTTTGGGTAAAATGTTTATTGTTTTTTAATAAATTAATACCTAAAACACGCAGTGCCATTATTGCTTTAGTTGGACACTTTTTATTAGCAGCTGTTACACAGCTGTTCTCCCCAAAAAGAAAAAATACCAAATGTAGACTTGTGTAGTTCGTGAAAGAACTAGTTCAATTGAACTACTCACTCAGTTGAACGACTTGATCTAATTTACCATTATTCGTTCTTCTGGTTCACTCATTTCGGTTATTTTTACCAGTGTCTCAATTTTATCTCTTCTTAATAATTATAGTTTTTTCTTCAATGTGAACATAATTTTAAGAGTAATATATGAAATCCAAATGAAAGAAATGCAAAAAAATAAATGTTTTTTTACCAAACTCATATTTCTTAATAGTTATTAAAATATTTTTGAACCGGTCTAGTTAGGTAGTCTATGATAATATGTCAAATTAGTTGATTTCCAGAGTTGTATTTGTGAATTTTTACTGAATTAAAAACTTTTTGAAAAGTTGTACTTAGGTTTTCGAGAAGTTTTTGCAAAAATAATTTAGAAAAAAAAAATACGGTGAATTCACGACAAACGAGGCGACGATTTTTGCCACGGCGACGTTAGATTTTTATAGCGATTTTAAATGGCATTTCCACCTAAATTCAACCACACTCGTTTTGCCAATACAAGTGGAAGAGAATAAAAAACCTCCGTAATAGAATAAAGCACTTAAATATGCGTTTTAGCAAAACACGTGTTTAGCATTCAGATGTGAACGATTCTTATTCTTCTCAGAGACATGTGCCGACTAAATTAATCGGCTGCATAAAGCCGTCTGTAATATGATAACAAATATTATTGCCAATATTATTGTAATTTCGTCCTACAAAGTGCAATAAGATGTACAAATATGGCACTACTCTCTTGTTCTGCTGTGGAAGAATATAAAAACTTCACAATGTGGCCAACAGGCAATAAAATATTTTTCATGTTTCTTGGTTTTTTTTTCAATATATTGTACAACCTTTCAATATGACGTACACACTGCTGATATTTTACACAATAGCAAACGTTGCTTGAGAATATTGCGTAGTGTATGGGTACCTTAAGCCGAAAGCTGAGGGGTTAGCCAACTTATACAAAAAAGGGAATTAAAAAAATTATAAACATAAGAATTTTATGATTGTTTAAGTTTTCTTAACCAAAAAAAAACGGCTGTTATTTTTAAGACGTTAACAAGACCAACACTTTTTTGGCGGCTTCTTGCAATTGACGGCGCTCGGCTTAGATGTCTTTAATTCGTTCGGCAGAGATGTCTGTTTCTTCTCACTTCAATATATATGCAATAGAATATGCATAACAAAAGAAAATTGACAAAAATTAGTTAAAGCTTTAAAACAGGAAATTAATTAACTGTAAATAAACAAATAAAAGAAGTATAAAATATAAAAAAGAATAATTAAGCACAAATCTACAACAAAAAATGTTACCGGAAACAGCCATGTTCGCCTTAACATTAATAGTTTACGGAGCTATATTATTTTTATTAATATACTATGTAAGTGTGGGAGAAGATACAATTTTTATTCTTATGAATAACTTTTACTGATTTTTTATATAAAATTTTCTCATAGGTTCTTACTTTAGCTGATTTAGAATGTGATTATCTGAATGCTCAAGAATGTTGTAGTCGTTTAAATTTTTGGGTCATACCAAAATTTGGTTCACATTTAATATTGTGCATATTGCTGCTGCTGGGTGGACATTGGTCTATGTTAATTATGAATTTACCGATGGTCACATGGCTGGGCTATGAATTATATAAACAACCCCGGGATAGTTTGGGTGTCTATGATCCCGTCGATATACATAGTAGAGGCCTGTTGAAGGTTCATCTACGCAATACCATGATTTATTTGGGTTATTATTTTGTAATGTTCTTCATTGCATTGTATTAGTAAGTATAGAGTTGTGTTTTTGTAGATATTATTTAAGAACAGCTTTAAAAGAATTTATTAACACGATTTTTAAATTTGATTAGATTTAAATTAGTTTTATACTTTATGCTATGTTTACACTTGCGTGTTTTGAGAAAAACATGTGTTTTGCTGACAAAAAAAAAATGTATGGGAAAATATGTACAAAACATGTTTTATTTCAAAACACGTTCAGTGGAAACGTAGTACTATGAATATTAGCCATGGATGTTAACCGATTCGATGCGGGTATCGGTATCGCTCTTTTCTTTTATTTCGGTAACGATATTTTAGGGATAACGATATTTCAGTTACTTCGGTAATGGTTTTTTAGCGTTAACGGTATTTTACTTATTTCGGTAATGGTATTTTAGCGGTAACGGTATTTTAGTTATTTCGGTAACGTAATTTTAGGGAAAACGGTTTTTTTAGTTATTTCGGTAAAGGTATTTTAAGGGTAACGTTATTTTTGTTATTCAGGTCAAAAACTAATTTGGGATATTAATGCCGAGTTTTTAGGATGTAGAATATTTTTAATCTAAGTTTAACGCAGTTTGTAACTGAAGGTCGCTTCGACCTAACCTAACTGGAATATTGCTATTGGAATTTTGTTTATTTTACTTTATTTCATTAAAGACCGAAATTCTGAACTACAAAAAGTTGTTCCGACAAATGTTTTTTAATAATATTGGAAATGGTGGACAAAATTCGTTGTCGGTTTAGCTAAAAGAAGTTTAACTGACATCCCAAAAACCAGGCCTAAGACCGAGTATTGGGATGTCATTTAAAAACTTGGTTTAGTTAAACCGACAACGAACTTTGTCTGTTATTTCCAAGTTTATTAACGAAAAAAATTGTCGGAACCACTTTAGAATGTTTTCCAAATAAAATAAACCATATATCAGAAGCAGTATTCCATTTAAAAACTGTCATGTAAACCAACTGGCATAAAATTTACATTAAATTTGAATTTTTAAAGAATTAAAACATTAAAACCGATATAGGCTTTGCTTTGAGTTGCTAAAAAAAAAAAATTATCTAAATCGCTTTTCCTCGATTTTAAAAGAACTTAAAGTTATTTTGGAAGTATTTCTTTTTTCAAAGCTTTTCTTGACATTTTTTCAGCAAGTTTTGGCAATAATAAAGGAAAACATCCATAAAAAAAAACAAATTAACCTGTTAATCGACCTATTTGAATCGATTATTCGGGTAGAATAATTATTTGAATTTCAAATTATTTGTTTCGGCATTATCCGAAAAAGAGGCGATTAATCGAGGAGTCGGTTAATCGATTAAGCGAATTGGAAACACTACTTGGAATAGAATAAAGAGCTGAAATGCTAATTTTGTCAAAACACGTGTTTTGAAATCTAGTGTGAACGTGGCTTTACATTAATTTAATCTAATACGGAATTCAGATTAGGTTGCTACTTCAATAGAATATGCATAACAAAAGAAAATTGACAAAAATTAGTTAAAGCTTTAAAACCACTCTTTTGCCTACTTTGGCTGTGTATAGACAAACATTTTTTGATAGCGGATTTCTTGAAATTGTTGTTGTTTTTTTAGCTTTCTTTCAAACGCGTTTATAATACCGTTTCTTTTTTTTATTAATTTTGCTTTGGTTAATTTTGGCAACAGTGCTCTGACTTTTTTTTATAAAATATAAGTAATTTTTTTCCAATGTCCCCACCATGAAGGGGTACAAAAGGAAAAAAAAAAAGAATTTAAATGATCCTGGTCCGAGGAAAAAAAAAGAAAATAGTCAAACCAATCAACATGATGCAAATTCTGCACAATCTGAAGAATCCACAACTGCGACTGATACATCAGCCAGGGAATCTTCTTGTAATATATCTGATAACCAAGACAATACATCCAAAGGTTTAAACCAAAATTTGCCATACACCGTTTTGCCAACAAGCAGTAAAAATTTACAAAATTCGTCAAATTCGTCAAGTTCTCCAACACAACCTCTTTTCGTGCCTTACCCGGAGATTGTCCAGGGGGCTGATGCTGCCGCTGCCACTGGGGTAGATGCTGCTGCTGGGGCTGATGCTGCCACGGGGGGTGTTTTTGATGCCGGAGTTAATGCTGCCGCTGGGGCTGACCCAGAGCATGCGGTTGCAAATTCTGGCACCCTGAATTGGTATCCGGGACACCATAAGGGTCCTTTCTTCGTTTTAATTATATCAGAAGATAAACTATCTTTAAGAAGAAAAAACTGTGAGTTATTATTATTTGAAAAATTAACTACAATTGGTATCGATCACAGAATTTTAATCAAAAACATTGGGGATCGTCTTAATAGGGCATCTTTCCCAACTGCTGAATTAGCAAATGCATTCGTGCTAAATCCGAATGTACCAAAGCTGGGTCTACAAGCTGTCATTCCAGACAGGTTTACGCAGAAATACGGTATTATTCGCAATGTACCTCTAACTTTTAAAGATGATAATATAATTCAGGAAATTGAAGACCACAATTCATTGGAGGTTGTTTCTGTATATCGTTTTGAAAGAAGAAGAAAGAAGATATCGAGCCCCAACAACCTGGCTCCAATACAGTTCCGAAGTTTATAAAATCCAACACTTTAAAAATTGGTTTCAATGCGACAGCCCTCCCTAAGGCTATCCGAATGTTTGGTACTATTGTTGAGGTGGAAATTTATGTTCCGCCTTTAAGGCAGTGTAAAAACTGTGGCCGTTTGGGTCATGTGGCAGCGAGATGCAGGGGTAAGACGAGGTGCCTCGACTGCGGTATTCAGATTATATGCCCTAACAACTGTGAAAAGTTTAATTGTGAATTTTGTATGAAAAACTCGACCTGTTCAGACAACTGTGGTATTAAAAAGTGCTTAAGCTGCAATTCCACAAATCATGTATCATCCGATCATGATAAATGCCCAAAATGGAAAAGTGAAAAAGATGTTCAAGAGGTTATGGCTCTGTCTAACCTCTCCAGGCAGGAGGTCGTTGTAAAATACTCAATGAGTGATAACTATTACGGTATTCTTGCTGATCAGGAATACGATGTAAATTTTCCGCATATTCAGGGTAAATCTAAACCAGCACTTCATGATCATAATCATGAAATTAACAGACGAATTACCAAAATAAAATATAGTAAAGTGGTGGCTCCAAGGCCTCAACAGCATCTTCCGCAAATTCAACCGTTGACCATTGAGCCAACGGAACCAGTCTTCAATAGTCCCCTGTACTTTAGGGTATCGGCACTTGAGAGGACTATTTAAAATCTCGCTGAACAAATTTCAGCTTTGTTCAGTAGCGATGGTAATGTGGCTGAAGGCCTGAACATCGCAAAAAAATTCAAAAACAGCTTGCAAGCAGTTGGCAGTGCCATTGATAAAGAAATTTTTGGGAATTCTAAAACAACCGTTACATAACAAGAAGAAAAAAAAAAAAAACACTCACCCTTCCCCCTATCTTTTTTATTTTTTATTTTACATTTTTACATCGCTTAGCTTTTCTTTTTGACCTCCTTGGCTGAAACATGGATATCAAAATAGCGCAATACAACATAAAAAGCCTAAGGGCAAATAAAACTTCTTTTGAAATTTTTCTCAACAACAACAATATCGACATTTGTGCGGTAATTGAAATTTTTGCTTTTGATGAGACACAACTTTATACAAAATATTTAAATTACAATATCATTACTAAAACTAGAGAAGATAATTATAGCGGTGTTGCAATCGTTTTAAAAAATCATATTAAATTTAAAAAGATTTGTTTTAGTTCAAAACTAGACATACTAATTTGTGAAACTGTAAATCTTTCAAGCAACATGACTATAGCCTCTGTATATTTTCCCCATTCGGTTAAGGAGAAGATATTTAAAAAGGAAATGGAAAAATTGATAAATTTCTTAGAAAATCGTAATAATGTTTACATTTGTGGAGATTTCAATGCCCGTCACACTGTTTTTGGTGATCGTTTTCAGTCTATTCGTGGTAAAATTTTATACGGCATTATGGATTCATCAGCATTTAGATGTTTAAACAATGGTGACAAAACGTTTATGAAATCTCTTACTGATCCTGAATGTATTGGTTCTGTTCTGGATATTACTTTTACGAATTCCACGATGGCGTCAGAGTGGTCGGTGTATCCAACTGTTATTGGTGGCAGCCACCACTTTCCTGTACTAGTTGAAGTAAACTCTGTTTTTTATTAAAGACTCTTTTTTTATTGCTAAAGGTAAATTACTTGAGAATATCTCTAATACATATTTTACAACTTATTTTGATAGCATTGAACATGGTATAAACACAGCTTTTGAAAAATCCTCTTGTAATGTTGAAGCTTCTAAACATAAGCCCAAAGTCTGGTGGAATAATAACCTTACAGTTTTATATAGACTCCAACTGGCAGCTAAAAACGTTTTAATTCTTACAAAAATATGACTAATGCATCTAGTTTGATATTTGCTATGAAAGAGCTCAAAAATGTCATAAAAAAGTGATTCTTTTTCTAGAAAAGTAACTGAGTTAAACTCTGAACCAAATACAAAAAGTTTTTATCGTTTTATCAACAATTGTAAAAATGTAGGCCAGGAAGATCTCCACCACAAATGGAACTCTGAAAATAATAAGAATTATTTAAAATTTCTTAAAAATCAGGTTATTGAAAATGACTCATCCTTACCTGTCCTCACTGATGACCCAAATGAAGTACTACTTTTTACTCAAGAGGAATATCATGATGTTTTGCAAGCCAAAAAGAAATCGTCTGCTGGTAGCTGTGACAAAGTGACTTATCAGATGGTTAGATCGTTTTCAAACTATTCAACAGCAAATTTACTCTCAGCTATAAATGATCATTGGAAACGCCTTGATGTCAGAGAAAGCTGGAGAAAAATCAAAATAGTGCCTATACCAAAGAGAAGATTTCACAAATTTTAGACCAATAGCGCTTATTTCTGTGTTTTTAAAAATCATAAATCTCATTTTGAAGACCAGGCTTTCAATTTTTATAGAGGAGAATAAAATTTTACCAAATCGCACTTTTACCTACAGGAAAAACTTTTCAGCCAGTTCTTGCATAAATGAAATGCTTCATACTACTGGATGTGCTAAAGATACAAATGAGAAGGTTACGTTAGTATCCCTTGACATATCTAAAGCATATGATTGTGTAAATCTCGTGAATTTATACAAAATCTTAATCAAAATTAACTGTTAACACATTACAAACTGGATTCTCGCTTTTCTCAGTAAAAGGTTTTTAGTTCTTGTTCAAGAAGAAATTGAAGTCACAAATGGTATACGCAGGGCAGTTGCCTTAGTCCGGTGCTTTTTAATTTAAATACAATTGATTTTCACAGCCTCCAAGATCCTTACACACATATTTTTCAATTCGCAGATGACTTTGTAATCATTTCATGCCATAAAAACTTTCAAACATCCGTTCAGAATCTTCAGTTCAAACTTTTACAATTTTACAATAAGTCGAAAAAACTTAATCTCAAGTTTAATCTTGACAAAACTATAGCCATGTACGTTTTCAAAAGGTGCTCGTAAAAAAATTGACATTAAGATAGATAATATATCTATCAAAAATGTAAAACAATTTTGTTTTCTTGGACGCCATATTAAAAACAGTCTCATAGTAAAGGAGCTTTACGAAAATGTGATTTCAAAAACGAGAGCTGCTACAAATGCTATAAAAATGGTCACTTCAAACAAAGGAGGTCTATACCCAAACATTGCATTGAATCTTTCCAAATCAATAGTTTTTTCAAAAACAGAATATGCTAGAACAACAACAGCAAATTCACCCAAATACATAAATAATCGTATTACTTCTTTTCAAAATGGTATGCTTAGAAGATGAATGGGTCTAAATCCTTCAACACCAATTCATGTTATATATGCTCTTTAACTTCAGTTGCCTCCGGAGGAAAGAGCTTTATACCTTGCTGCTAAGGAGCCAATCAAGATGAAAAGCCATAAAGAAAACTGTTATCACAACATTACAAAATGTCATACTGACAAGTCTAGTCTCAATTTCACTTACCGCAAATTCAAGGATATTTTTGAAAAAATTGGTACTGATACTGCCATAGCCCATTCTCCAAAAATCAGGATACGATTCAAAGTTGCAGATTTTGATAAGAAATCCACAAATCCGGAAGCCATTGGTGCTTATTATTTGGAAACACTCAACGCCTACAGGGGGAGGGTTTTGCAATTTGGGCAACTGATGCATCGATTACTCAACATGCTAACGGTGTTGCAGCTTGTAATATATCTTCGGACCACAACTTCTTGGTTTGTTTGGATACAAGAGTTTCTTCGCTTACACACACAGAGAAATGAAGTGCCAACCGAATTGAAGAGTGTATTTTAATGGTATCAACTTATAAATTCAGTTAGTGCAACGATATTTTAATTGGATTTTTGAATAGTTTGGGTGTTGCAACTAAAATTCAGTGGAATTAAACGAACTTTTTGTGAAAACTAATGTTGAGTTGTACCAAGCGACTGAAATTCGTAATAACCGAATATGAGTGGTAGTAACAGAATTTCAGTTGGCAAATAGCAACATTTTTCTCTGTGTGCAGGTGAACTCTATGCCATTCTTAAGGCAATTGACATCATCATCGAAGATGGAATAAGCAAAGCCGTTATCTTTACTGACAGTAAAAATGCATGCATTCTTCTCAACCAAAAACAAAATCACAATTTCATCGTATCGAACATTTTTCAAAAAATAAACGATTCGCCTATAGAATCCATAGTATTTATCTGGTGCCCTTCTCATGTTGGTCTTAATTTTAATGAAAAAGCTGATCGTTTTGCCAAATTAGCCTCTGTCAAAGGTGCCAATCTTGAATATAATATAACCCCGAAAGATGCTTGCAACCTAAGAAATACTTGGAGAGAAAAATATATCCAGCAGTCCCAGTCAAAGGGCAGATGGTTCTTTAGCATTTTTCCGGAATTACCTAGGAAACATTGGTTCTTAGGCTCCAAGCTGAAGCCCCCTGACATTAAGCTAGTAAACCGTCTTATTACCGGACACACTTTCAACAAAACTTATTTCAAAATGATCCGAGCGGAATCATCAGATATGTGTGATGACTGTAATCAAAAGCAGACAGACAACCATGTCATTTTTGAATGTAAAAAATTTGCCAACTTAAGGCAAAACTACAATTTTTTTAATACTTTTAATAACTTGCTTGACCTGCTAAAGGAAATGAACGTAGTTACATTAGGTCAACTTGTTGCCTTCATCAATGAATGCAAAATTGAGCTATAAAATCAAGCTCCTAAAAGTAATATACGAAGAGTATGATGACACATCAGCTGTTTTTATATTTCTTCACATCGTAGTACAACATAAGGTCTGTCTGGGTACTTTTCCAGTAGCAAATACTCAGTAAATTTTTTTGGGAGAGTAAGACCAATTTTACTCTGTCGGCTGAAAATATCTCAAAAAGTACGCAGTCAGTATCCAGTGAAATCTTGCAAGAAAACAGCTGATCGGTGTGTAAACAATTGAAATAACAAAGCAAAAGAATTTAGCATATGTGGTATTAATCTGGTAGAGAATCTTCCAAAGAAGAGATTGATACCAAAATCTTGGATAAGCTCCTCCTACTTCCTTAGATATGTGCATCCCACACATTGTTACTTTCGCAAAATAGGCCTATTTTGAAATTAATAATTAACCCCTTAAATCCCACCCACAATTATGATTGATGCATTAACCTGCTAGAGAATCTTCCAAAGAAGAGATTGATACCATAATCGTGGATAAGCTCCTCCTACTTCCTTAGATATGTCCATCCCACACATAGTTACTTTCACAAAATACGGCAAAAAAGGCCTATTTTGATATTGAAAATTAACCCCTTAAACCCCACCCACAAATATGATTGTGGTATTAATCTGGTAGAGAATCTTCCAAAGAAGAGATTAATACCAAAATCTTGGATAAGCTCCTCCTACTTCCTTAGATATGTCCATCCCACACATTGTTACTTTCGCAAAATAGGCCTATTTTGAAATTAAAAATTAACATCTTAAATCCCACCCACAATTATGATTGATGCATTAATCTGCTAGAGAATCTTCCAAAGAAGAGATTTTCATTTCACAAAAAATTATTTCATTCAAACAGTAAATAAAAACAGCTGTTCAAACTAGTTGCAAAATCTTGCAAGAAGAAAATAAGTGTGTTCGATAACACAAAAATTTTTAAAAATTTGTAAAAGTTTTACTGGAAGGTGTTCGTTAACACAAATACTCAGTAAAAAATAGTAAGAAGAGAGAGTAAAATGACAGGTTGTTGACAAAAAACTTACAAGTTTTTACTGGATAAATTTTTGCCAGTAAGAATTTGTAAGAAGAAAAAAACATATGATTGAAAAAATATGCTTGTATTTTTAGTAAACAAAAAAAAATATTAAATTAAATTTTAATTGCCTATGGATTCAAAGTGCAAAATATTAAAGAATTAACTATGGAAGAAATTAAAAAACATTCTAAATTATTTCTGGTCAACAATTTCCATTAACTTTTATCTTTTCCATAATGACCAGTTGCTTTTTTTTAATATTTGTTATTTAAAATCAGCTGTTTTATATATTTTACCAATTCTTACCAATTTTCCGTTCGTTTACTTTTTTGTAAATTTGTCTTACTCTCTGTAATTTTGTTACTGAGTAATTTTTACTGGACTTTACTGGGAAAGTAATCGAACACACTTAATTTCTCCAGCAACATTTTGCAAGTTCTCTAACTTCCAACTGTCAAAAAAATCTCTTTTGGCTCTCTCGCTGCAAGAGATTTGGAGTACGCAGACAACATTTTGCACAAAATGATGCAAAATATGTGTACGCAGAGAGACCTAATATACACAACATTTTTATTCAACCCTATTCGTAGAATCAGCATTATAAATGCATACGTGAAGATAGAGTTTTAATAAAATTGCTAGCACAACGTCTTGCCATACACAAAGCCAAAAAAAAAAGCTTTAAAACAGGAAATTAATTAACTGTAAATAAACAAATAAAAGAAGTGTAAAATACAAAAAAGAATAATTAAGCACAAATCTACAACAAAAAATGTTACCGGAAACAACCATGTTCGCTTTAACATTAATAGTTTACGTAGCTATATTATTTTTATTAATATACTATGTAAGTGTGGGAGGAGATACAATTTTTATTCTTATGAATAACTTTTACTGATTTTTTATACATAAATGTTACAATTTTTTCATAGGTTCTTACTTTATCTGATTTAGAATGTGCTTATATGAATGCTCAAGAATGTTGTAGTCGTTTAAATTTCTGGGTCATACCAAAATTTGGTTCACATTTAATATTGTGCATATTGCTGCTGCTGGGTGGACATTGGTCTATGTTAATTATGAATTTACCGATGGTCACATGGCTGGGATATGAATTATATAAACAACACCGGGATAGTTTGGGTGTCTATGATCCCGTCGATATACATAGTAGAGGCCTGTTGAATTTTCATCTACGCAATACGATGATTTATTTGGGTTATTATTTTGTAATGTTCTTCATTGCATTGTATTAGTAAGTATAGAGATGTGTTTTTGTAGATGTTAAAGAACAGAGTTTTAAAGGAATTTATTAATACGATTTTTAAATTCGATTAGATTTAAATTAGTTTTTCCACTTGCGTGTTTTGAACAAAACATGTGTTTTGCTGACAAAAAAAAAATGTATGGGAAAATATGTGCAAAACATGTTTTATTTCAAACACGTTCAGTGGAAACGTAGTACTATGAATATTAGCCATGGGATGTTAACCGATTCGATGCGGGTATCGGTATCGCTCTTTTCATTTATTTCGGTAACGATATTTTAGGGATAACGATATTTCAGTTACTTCGGTAATGGGTTTTTAGCGTTAACGGTATTTTACTTATTTCGGTAATGGTATTTTAGCGGTAACGGTATTTTAGTTATTTCGGTAACGTACTTTTAGGGAAAACGGTTTTTTTTTAGTTATTTCGGTAAAGGTATTTTAAGGGTAACGTTATTTTTGTTATTCAGGTCAAAAACTAATTTGGGATATTAATGCCGAGTTTTTAGGATGTAGAATATTTTTAATCTAAGTTTAACGCAGTTTGTAACTGAAGGTCACTTCGACCTAACCTAACTGGAATACTGCTATTGGAATTTTGTTTATTTTACTTTATTTCATTAAAGACCGAAATTCTGAACTACAAAAAGTTGTTCCGACAAATGTTTTTTAATAATATTGGAAATGGTGGACAAATTCGTTGTCGGTTTAGCTAAAAGAAGTTTAACTGACATCCCAAAAACCAGGCCTAAGACCGAGTATTGGGATGTCATTTAAAAACTTGGTTTAGTTAAACCGACAACGAACTTTGTCTGTTATTTCCAAGTTTATTAACGAAAAAAATTGTCGGAACCACTTTAGAATGTTGGCCAAATAAAATAATCCATATATCAGAAGCAGTATTCCATTTAAAAACTGCGTTAATCTAAGTTTTAAAGATACTCTACATCCCAAAAACTAGGCTTAAATTGTTAAAACTGTCATGTAAACCAACTGGCATAAAATTTACATTAAATTTGAATTTTTAAAGAGTTAAAACATTAAAACCGATATAGGCTTTGCTTTGAGTTGCTAAAAAAAAAAAATTATCTAAATCGCTTTTCCTCGATTTTAAAAGAACTTAAAGTTATTTTGGAAGTATTTCTTTTTTCAAAGCTTTTCTTGACATTTTTTCAGCCAAAGTTAAGAATATTAGCAAGTTTTGGCAATAATAAAGGAAAACATCCATAAAAAAAAACAAATTAACCTGTTAATCGACCTATTTGAATCGATTATTCGGGTAGAATAATTATTTGAATTTCAAATTATTTGTTTCGGCATTATCCGAAAAAGAGGCGATTAATCGAGGAGTCGGTTAATCGATTAAGCGAATTGGAAACACTACTTGGAATAGAATAAAGAGCTGAAATGATAATTTTGTCAAAACTCATGTTTTGAAATCTAGTGTGAACGTGGCTTTACATTAATTTAATCTAATACGGAATTCAGATTAGGCTGCAAAACACGGGTTTTCCAAAACGAGTGGAAAAGAATAAAGAGCCGTGTTTTGGCAAAACACTGCCTAGTGTGAATGTGGCTTAAATCTGGCAAACAAAAATTTCTCGTGTAGTTTCAAAAATATTAAAGTTGAAATTTGTTAAATAGTGTTCTTTGAGTGCCGCACCGACCATAGAAAGATTTGTCAAAATTACTTGTACATACACTGAGAGAATTATCTTCACTTCAGTAATGAATTTATTCAAAGCTTTAATGAAAATTGTCACCGGAACTCGTCCATTGGAACTTTTCATAGAATCTATGAAACAGGTTTCATTAAAGTCAATGTTTATGAAATGTTTGTAGAGTTAATGAAAATATTCATTAAACTAATGAATCATTCCGACAATGAAGCGTTTATAGAATTTATGACATTTTTTAATATTAAGAATTTCTTTGAATTAATAAAACTCTTCATGAATGTCTTGGAAAATACATTGGAACTAAGCCAATGAACCGCTTCATATGATTTTTTAAACAAATTCCATAGAAGTCCAAAATTAATAAAAGGTTACATTGAAATAATAAAGTAATTTATAAAATATGTTGAACACTTGATAATTAAATCTTAAAAGTAAAGTTTGAAATGTATAAAAAATTAACAAAATTATGAAATTTTATGAAAAAATAAAGAAATTACGTCTCTGAAATAATTTTATAGCTCTAAAGAAAATTTCGTTAAATTTATGAAGAGATAATTTATGAAATCGAATGAATTTTGTTTATGAAACTATGAAAGTGTTCTTAATATTAATAAAATTTCTTGAATATAATGAAATTATTCATTGAGTCTATGAAGAAAATTCTATGAAATTGTTTCATTATTGTTATGAATGAGAATTCTATCAGTGTACATACTTATATTATAAATACGAATGCAATTTTTTGTGAAACTATGAAATTTTATGAAAAAAAGTTTATGAAAATTTTCTTAATATTAATAAAATTTCTTGGGTATAACGAAATTATTCATGGAATCTATGGAAAAAAAACCATGAAATTGTTTCATTAATATCATGAATAATAATTCTCTCAATGTATATACTTATATTATGAAATCGAATGCATTTTTTATATGGAACTATGAAATTTTATGAAAAAAAAAGTTTATGAAAATTTCGTAATATTAATAAAATTTCTTGAATATAATGAAATTATTCATTGAACCTATTTAAAAAATTCTATGAAATTGTTTCATTAATATCATGAAGAATATTTATCTCAGTGTACATTAGGTTGTCCCAAAAAAAATAAAAATTTGGATTTTCTCGGAAGATCTTTCCTAATTTGGATACTCATAAGGTAAAGTATTTTTGAGAATTTTATCAGATTTTTCGGAAGTGGTTTAGAGGTCGCGCAAACCGATTTTGTACCAAAAATCGAGCTTTTTGGGCTTTTATTGAATTATTCTTGAAAATTGCTAAAAAATCGGTAATTTTTCGGCTTCTGAGTAAATATTCTTAAAGAAAATTTTCCGATCTTTAATTTTATGTGCATAAGTAATAAGTTTCGTCAGGGATTTTGCACATTTTGAAACATTATATAACAGTTTTTGTAAATTTTCAACAAATATGAAAAATAATGCTTTATAACTTTTAAAATTTGTATAAAGACTAAAAAAACTAATGATGCAGTTTAAAAGATTATGAAGTTTTAAATAAATTAGCAGAAAAAACAATATAATTTTCTCTTACCGTTCTCGAGTTATACCCTTTTAAAGCTTTGCACCCATTGTATGAAATTTTTAGTACTATAAGATTTGGGTATAAGATTTGTTGTAAACTTTAGATTATGAGATTTGAAAATGTATTTATTGTATGTCAAAGCTTAGTTTTAAGTGTTGTCAAGTTGTGGACAGCAAAAAAAGTAGCCAAAAAGCCGTTATCACTAGGTGGCACTGATATGGCTCGAACTAAAATTCATGATTTATTGGATTCGGGGGAACTACAACCCTATTTTTGGCAGATAGTCTATAGGTTTAGAGATAACAAGTCACAATACAATTAAAATTTTTGTAAACTGATAAGTGGAAGATACCAAAACTTTGCGTTTAATGCTTAGAAACCTACATTTTTTTTCTTCTTTATTTAAACAAATTTAGATAAGTTTTGCTTAACATTAACCTACAACTAGTCTCATTTAGTGACTAACTAGTAGTTCATTTATAGATATTTATAAACCTACATGAACCAAGTAATAACAACGAATTAGTGAAAGAAAATTTAACAGAAGACATGATTGAAAATAAACAAATTCTGTGTTTTATTACAAAAGCTAGCCTAACTTTTTTTGAAGCCTGCAACATTTCTACTGATTTTTTACAAACGGATCCAGAAAAATGGGAAAACAACAAATCATTTCATGAAGGAAAACACAAAGTTCAACAATTGCAAGTTGTAAATGATGTCGCAGAACGTGGTGTAGACTTGGCTAATAGTTATATCAATATCACAACTTCTGAAACAGACTTTCAGAGTTTACTGCAGGGGGTAGAGCAGCATCGCAAGAACTCTAATAAATGATTTATAACAAATCTATTTTTCTTTGTTTTTAATATAATTGTTATGTATGAGTCGTAAGTAACTATTATTTTATTTGTAAAAACATTTTCTAAATCCAATTATTTAAAGTTTAAACCAATGCAAATCTAGTTCACACCTTATAGTATTATACATTTCATACAATGTGTACAAAGCTTTAAAACGGTATAACTCGAGAACGGTGAGAGAAAATTATTTTTTTTTTCTGTTAATTAATTTAAAACTTAATAATCTATTAAACTGCATCATTAGTTTTTATAGTCTTTATACAAATTTTAAAAGCTATAAAGCATTCTTTTCCATATTTGTTGAAAATTTACGGAAAACCGTTATTAAATTGTCAAAATGTGCAAAATCATTGCCGAAACTTATTATTTATGCACATAAAATTAAAGATCGGAAAATTTTCTTTAAGAATATTGACTCAGAAGCTGAAGAAATATGGATTTTTTACCAATTTTGAAGCGAAATTCAAAAAAAGCCCAAAAAACTCGATTTTTGGTAAAAAATCGATTTGCGCGACCTCTAATCCACCTCCGAAAAATCTGAAAAAATTCTCAAAAATTCTTAGCCTTATTAGTATTCAAATTAAGAATGATCCCCAATTTTTTTTTTGAATGGGACACCCTAGTGTACATACTTATATTTCTTAAAGCTCTGTGTAATCCATAAATATTTAAATTTCGTTTTTTTTTTTATTCATTTTAGCATGATCACTGCTCTGATCAAGGGAGATCCCATTAGACGCCACGAAGAAGGAGAGATTGTAACAGACTTTTAATAACAAATGCATACCCTAAATTAAGAATTTAATAAATGTTGTGTAATAATTTCAGTTAGTCTTCCCTGAACTTCAGATGCACAACAACAAACAACATAGTTTTCCTTCTAGTCCCTATTTTTTTAATTTATATTTGTTTTTGTTTTTAATTTATATTTATTTATTAATTCTCATAATGAATCTCGTCGTATATTCTTGCATTTTATTAATTTATTATAGAATTTATATAAAATAAATAAAAGTATTTAGAATTAAAAAAAAAAAAGTAGAAACAAATGATTTTTCCTACAATGATAAAAGATGTACATATAATGAAAGTTCGACGCTGCACAATGGGGGATGTACAAACAAAAACTGGAAATAATTCGTCAATTTCTTACTGGGTAGTTCGATTGCAATAAAATTTAGCAAATTTAAATTTTAAAGAGAATTCGTACAATTTTTTTTCAATAATATTAAATTTAAACAATAATCTCTCTGAGTGTAAGAGTTAAGTCACATATACATATATTCATAAAAGTCTTAAAATGTTCTGGTGTTAGTTTCGAAATTCGAAAAATTACCGTTTTTAAAATTTTCTTAACATTTTGGGAGTCGACGAATAGCACACTGTCACAAAATTGGAAAAATTCGATTTGGTTGGAACCGCGATATATATTTTTAACAGATTTAGTCTCGCTGATTAAAAATCTGTTTTCCAAATTTTCCCATCACGTCTCAATTTTGAGAAAATCACGATTAAAAACGTGAAACACATTCGAACAGCTTAAACATTTTATTACGATGTTAGATACATTGAACTTTATTCTCCATAATGGGTTAACAGACGTTTCGTTGTTTATTATTTATATGGTTAAAAATTGCATTTGAAAACAACTCCATGAAAAAATTACCAAATATTACATTTTTAAAAGTCGCCTACACTCAAAAAAATAAGTTAGTACAAAAGTTAGTAAAACGTCTTGTAAAACAGGTATACTATTTTTAGCAAATTTTTTTTGCTAAAATCGTGTTATCAGCTAAAATGTTTGTTATACTTATTCAACACTTAACTGTTTTATACTAATGCTTTACTAATGTACTAATGTTTTACTAATTAATTTTGCTAAAAAAAAATTGTGCTGATAAGCACATTAATAGTGTGGACGACAACCAGATTGAAAGATATACGCAGAATGAAGCAGATGTCGCGGCATGTCAAGATGTAGTAGAGAAGAGGAAAATGATACTAAAAAGTACAACTCTATTAAGACATATAAAAAAATCAACCATGGAAGACTTTTGTATCTGTTTTTCATACATAAAACAAAATTGAGGATTAAAAACAACTTAAATTTTGCGTTGTCACCGGCTGGTGAAAATTATTGTCTATTAATAAAATAAAAGACAAAAGAAAATATTTAAATTTAATATGTATTTCTATAATAAATGTTAATAGATTAATAATCTAGTGTGGTCAAATTGCAAATAAACAAACATATACAGACATGTAGACAGAGTAAAGCGAAAGACAAAGACACACATAATAGGTAGACTTTTATGGTTCCTTTTTCTTATTGCAAAAAAAAGGGTTGTTTTTTCGTTTCGTTTGTTTTTGGTTTTGTTTATTTTTTCGTTTCGTTTCTATAATTATCTTCGGCAGTTGCGTCCTTTAAAAGTAAGCATCATTTAGACTACCATTGATGTAAGTAGTTGAAAGAAAATTTTTGTTATGTTATATATATTTATTTCTATATATTTTCAGATATTAAATTAATTCATGTCGTCAATGTGGGAAAATGAAAATTTTTATATTTCGTAATTATTGTAAATTATTTTTAAAAGAATCACAAAAATATGTTTTATGATTTTCAGCAAATATATTAACTAAATTACAATTTTTTTACAATTTTTTGACGTTTTTTTTCAGTCTACTAAAATTCAGCAAAAAATTTATTAATTTTTACCAACGCTTTTTTATTTCTAATCTACTAAGTGTTAGCAAAACTTTTGCTGAATCTACTAATTTTTTTGCTAAAAATCAGCTCGCTGATTTTCAGCAAATGATTTTGCTGATATTAGCAATTTTTTTGCTAGCACCCTCCTGACTAAAATTTTGCTGACTTTACAAACTTTTTGTTTTGAGTGTAAACATGAGTTCAACTGAAATGGAAAGTAATAAACATTTAATAGCACGTAGATTTTATTATCGTATGGATTTTGTTATCGTATGTTAATTCATTAACTTGCATGTTTCTTAATAGAATATTTAAACAAACTTAGGTTTAAAATAATTTAAGTAATCAAATTGCCTTTGAGGTGAAGAATAAGTTTTGTGAAATATTGTGTCAGCTATACAAGCTATATATCGTCATATAAAATGCAAAAGGACGTAACTAATATATTTACTTTTTTACAGGAGAAGCACAAAACGTTCTTAGATATTTTAACAATATCGTTAATAAAACTGATACTTTTAATCATAGAACCAAACAATTTTGTGGAGAAATGTACTTCGATGCAGTGCTTCATTATCAATCAACCCTACTTCCATATTTTACAGGGCAACCAAAAAAATGTGCGAAAACAAAAACATATAAGATTTAAAATTTATTTATAAAACCGATATTTTTATCGTACAAGTCCAAAATTTTATGTAGGAATGTAGTTTAGCCAAATGCATCATAATCCTCAATATAACCGGTATTGGAAAGTTTATTAGTTACGCTGTTTTGCATTTTAGATGACGATATGTGATTACAGAATAAAGCACGCATAAAAATATTGTTAATACATACATTTATAACGATCCAACCATGTTTGCAGCAATCACAATAATTGCATTTTAACCATATTATAGTCCTAGTTATCATATTATGATCAGGGAATAGAATTTCATCATCATTTATTACCATGTTATGTTTGTTGTAAACATATTATGTTGATTTCGTACTACAGACTTAAAAGCACGTACATTTTGTTTAAATTTTTCTTTCATATTTTTTTCTTTAACAATATTTTTTTGCGTAATTACAAACAATTAAAAAATAAAGCACTTTTTTATCACATTTTTATCACTTTTTTATAATAAACAATAACTTTATTTAAAGGGTGTGCGACAATTAAACGTTTGACTAGACTTCCAGGGTAGACCGGGTGGAGATTATAACTTATTCCTTCTTCCACAAAACAAATCAACATTACAATTACCGCCATTACGTTGTTTGTGCGTCACAATTAAACTTTTGCCTAGACTGTCAGGGTAGACCGGGTTGAGACAACAAACTTATTCTTTCTTCCGCAAAACACAATTAACACCACTACGTTGTTTGTCTATTTTACTGTCTTTTTGTTTAATATTCTGGTATGTGATGAATTTCACTTTCGATCGAAATCAAAAATTTTTATGTCATTATTTCGCAACAATTTAATTTTAAACAACATTTAATATCATAAATTGAAATATTTCATTTAACTAAAATGATTGACAAAGGTTTTATTCTTTTATGTATTTTCTGAAGCAAATTAAAATCGATTGCATTTTCAATTTCGATCGAAAGTGAAATTCATCACATACCAGATTATTTAATTTGTTTGGCTTTCTGGCTTCTTTTTACAAACAGTTACATTAGGTCTTAGAAAATTATATAGTTGTGGGCTGCATCTTCCATTGGGGGTAAAGTATAGTGCAGCGTATGCGTTGTTAATGTCTCATGTCAATTATTGCATTGAAATTGATTCTGGCACATGGTGTTATAATTTGACTAGGATTAAACTTATTGTTAAAAGAATTGTGAGATTTGTGTATGGTGTTGGTCGTCGTGATCATGTTTCAGCTTCAGTGAAAAGATTTCTGGGTTGTTCATTTAATGACTACTTGCGGTTAAGAAATTTGTTATTCTTTTACAAGATAATGTACTATGGAGTTCCGTATTATTTATATTCAAGATTCACATTCACGAGATATACTACAACTTCACGTATTGCTGAACCCCTTATTTCATGTAGGATCTTTGCTCAATCTTTCATTATTAGAACTTGTAGGGATTGGAACTACTTGCCATACCATTTGCAAAATTTCACTTTAACATCTGGTACTTTAGGCACAACTATGAATTACTTCCTTCCGAAGTAATTCATAGTTGTATCATTTTATTTGACTCTTATTATTAAAAGTTGAGATTGATAGGGACTTGATGTATAATGACGTTGTTTGTGCCTCTGCCATATCCAAAAATTTAAAGCATACGATTTGAAACATTAGATACTTTTTCTTTTCTTTTTTTATATAATCCTGTTTTAGGGATATTTTTTTTTATGTATATACGGCTATTTACATATAACATAAGAAATTTTGTAAATATTTATATGAATTTGTACAATGTATTAACTTATTGCGTTGCAAATAAATAAATAAATAAAAAAAATCTCAAACTAGAATGAAACTAAAAGAGCGAAGAGCTCATAAAAATAACCAACTGATCATCTTATAGTTGTCTCAAATATAATATGGCTGTAGTTAGATAGAGGAATATAATAATAAATACAATATTATGATTGTAGACAATACAATAATATGATAACTGAAAAAAAACGAGATTTTTACTAGAACAATTATTGGTGAAATATGATTGATACAAAAATAGTTTAATTGAAACAACCATTAGGAAACATAGTTTTGTGGCCGCAATCATATTGCAAACATATTTTTTCTCTGCGTGAAGCGTTCTATAAAAGATTCTTTGGAAGTTTTCTGCCTAAACAACTTCTTTGGAAGTTATTTAGGCATAAAATGATTAATTTCTATGACAAGTCAATCTTAAATTCATCGATGAAAATGCTCAATTAGAAATATTTTTTAGCAGAACAGTTTTTGCTGGGAGACTCTGTAAGGACTAGGTGTAGTCGAATTTAGGAGTCTTCCTAAGCCTTCCCTTATCATGAAAAATATACAACATTGTCTTTACTGTATTCCCTTTTTTCTTTATTATGTTTTTTTTCTTTTTTGTATGAATTTTTAATTATTTTAAATTTAATCTATAAATATTATTTTAATGACTGCTGATTTTCGTTTCGTTTCTTTTTTTTTATTTAAAAACACTTAAAATATTAAAGAAAATAAGGAAAAGAAAAACAAATAATTTATAAAGGAAATGCAATAGATATTTAAAACAGAGGGAGGAAAAAAAGGAAGAAAAACAAAACAT
The DNA here is from genome assembly GCA_021234595.1 of Delia radicum. NCBI lineage: Eukaryota > Metazoa > Arthropoda > Insecta > Diptera > Anthomyiidae > Delia > Delia radicum. Next base: position 57,305,702 of record CM037851.1, on the reverse strand, counting down.
AAATCCAAAATGCATACATTAGAGGTGAAACTTTATAAAAATTAAAATTTCATCCAATAAAAAATAAAAATATGAAAATAATACATTAAATCCCAACCCCTCCCCATTACAAATGTATGCATTTAACAATAAAAAATATGTTTGTTGGTCACAAAAAAAATTAAATTAAATGATTATAATTTTCCTATATAACTTTGATATATAAAATTTGAATTAATTTAATATTTAATGCTGCTACAAAGTCATTTGTTTGTTGTTTTGTTTCAATTTGTTTAATTATTGCATATTTTAAACTATTTCCATGCTTGTTTAATGGATTTGCGCGATGCTAAATGTTTGGCAACCAATGAACCTGAAGTTAAAACTACCAAAACAATGGAAATTAATATGTAGTCAAAGTCTTCCTTAAGTATATCGAATGTTTTTGATGGTGCTATGCGGGTAACAAAAACATCTGTAATGAAATAAATTTATGTTAAATTATATAAATATTTTAAAAATAATATAACTATTAAATAACTCGCTCGAATAAGGACTTCCACTAGGGATTTTTATTTCACGGACTTTTTTATTTTCCGGGACAGCGGATTTTTTTTTTTTTGCTAATTTCCCAGAATTTAGAACTCACTACGAATAAAGTAAAAAGTTGTCCATATAGAGCAATTTAACAATATAAAATACTTTGTTCAATTGACACATACATTAACCACTGACGAGTCCTTGGAGGGTCTGGCATATTCATTGTGCGGCAGTCTGGCATATTCATTGTGTCCGTTAAATTTTATCAATACAAATGGTTCCTTCTTCTTCCTGTAAAAATCTAACTTAAAAAAAACTTCAGTAATTAATTGTAATATATGACGGTTACAAACACTTTACCCCAGAAATCATCTCTAACATACACTTGGTATCAAACTAATGAATGTGAATAAAGCGCATCATAATGTGATAATTACTTGTGTAAAAGAGAAAACCATAGGATTAAAAAGAGGAATCATTCTAGTTGAAAAATATATTGTTCATAGGTTAACTCTGCTTCTTCTGATTAAAACAATACATTGTGAATGCTGTGATTGACAAAACTCCACATACCCCCCTCATCGCTGCGTCGACCGTGGCTCAACTCGCTAAGAGGTTATGCTACGAGTCATAGCCTGTTGTATGGTTGTGGGTTTGAAACTCACTACGACACAAAAGTAAAAAGTTTTTCTTATAGAGCAATTTAACAAAATAAAATATTTTGTTCAATTGACACATAAATTAACCACTGACGAGTCCTTGGAGGGGACGAAACTGCTGCAGTCTGGCATATTCATTGTGGCCGTTAAATTTTGTCAATACAAATAGTTTTTTCTTCTTCCTGTAAAAATCTAACTAAAATAATCTTTAGTAATTAATTGTAATAAAATTAATTACGATTGTCATTATATGACGGTTACAAACTTTTTAACCCAGAAACAATTGAAAAATTTGCCCAGCGGCAACTCATCTCTAACATACACTTGGTATCCAACTAATGAATGTGAATAAAGCGCATCATAATGTGATAATTACTTGCGAAAAAGAGATAACAACGGGATTAAAAAGAGGAAGCATTCTAGTTGAAAAATAAATTGTTCATATGTATTAGTTTACTCTGCCTCTCTTAGCCACACTCATCGCTGTGTCGACCGTGGCTCAACTCGCTAAGAGGTGATGCTACGAGTCATAGCCTGTTGTATGGTTGTGGGTTTGAAACTCACTACGACATTTTCATATAGAGCAATTTAACAATTTAAAACACTTTATTCAATTGTTGAAAAATATGAAAAAGTAGATATAAGTTGAAGAACAAATCTGCATAGTTGGCAGATTTGTCATTTTTGTAAGAATATCTTTAAGTAGTTTTAAGTTGAAAAAGATAATAAAATTTCAGCAACAAGATGGCATAGCAAAGAAGATGTTGTATTTTTTGTTAACACACGTATCCATATTCATTGTGTCCGTTAAAGTTTTCAATACAAATGTTTTCTTCTTCTTCCTGTAAAGATCTAATTTAAATTAAATAAATTAAATTTAATATAATTTGTGCTTTAAAAGTTCAACGTTTATTTAAAAACTAAATTTATTAACCCGAAGGAACTTTATTTATAAAGCTAAAATTAAGAATTCTGGAAGAATGTTTTAGGAATTATTCTAAGTTACGACAACATCTAATTATTCAAATTTTTTGTACAGTCTTTAAATCGACGTTTTGTCATGTTTCATCAATTTTGCTCTTTTAAAAGTTAATGTGGAAAAATCGGAATATCGTGTTTCAGATAAAATCAAACTTAAAAAAAAAAAATGAGGACCTTATTCTTTATTTCTTCGTTTTGATTTTCATACAAGTTTGAAGTTTAAGTTTTTAGAATTTTAATTTTTTCGTACAAGTTCCAAACGATTTTAGGGTAATAAATTTATAATTTCAATTTCATACATAACACTCAGAATAGTTCTGCATTTACTACATGACAGTTATTTGTGCAGTAATGCGTTTATAGTTATTTTAACTGCAATTGCAGTTGTTTTACTTGGAAAAATAATGTTTAATGTTTTTGAGGGTTGATTTTTTAAACAACCTACCAAAATTAACGCATTTCGGTAACAGTTATTTTATGAAGTTGTTTCAACTCTTTGACAAAGTGTGTGTGTATCAGAAGATACAAAAACAGAAAACCAACCTGGTGTCTGCAATAAACGGCTTGTTTATGCGTGTTTTCTTTTTATATTTAGTTTAAAAGAGAATCACAGATTATACACAGGTGTGCTACCAATGACATATGTCAAAAATATGATGCCGAACCGTATGGGTGTGTTTAGATTGCACTGATGTGAAGAGAGAGATAGTTGTAGATTTTTGTGCAGTTTCTTTGTGTTTTTCTTAAATGTTTGCCTTTCACTGTGAAGAGAATGGTAAACAAGAAAGACAAATAAAATAAAAACGCTGTAAGTTTTATTAAATAAATAAAATATAAAGGTAAGATTTGGAATTTCTTTTAGCTAAAGTGCGATTTTTAGGAACTTTCCTTTTGGCAGCTCAGCTGTTTTCGTGTAACATGTTACAGTAAAACATGTTCAGTTTGTTCTTTAATTTAACCATGAATCGACTTACAAACGAACAACGCTTCCAGATTATTGAATTTTATTATAAAAATTCATGCTCGGCTAAGAAAGTGCATCGTGCACTTCTTCCAATTTATGGTCAGTTTCGGAATCATGTGAATAACATTCGCACCAAATTTACAATATTGGACATTGGGTCTCTGTTACTCCACTACTTTTGAAATACAGCTGGTGCAAGAATTGAGGCCACACGACCTACCACAACGGCTAAATTTTGGTGAATGGTCGATGGCAAAGTTGGATAAAAGATTCACTTTTTTTTTCACAAAGCTCATTTCTGGTTGAATGGATGTGTACTGTGAATGGCGAACGCTACCGTGCGATAATTACAAACTTTTGTTTGCCCAAAATGGAAGAGCTGGACTTGGGTGACATGTGGTTTCAACAAGATGGTGCCGCATGCCACACAGCACGCGAAACAATGGACCAATTGGGAGGCGAGTTCGGTGAACAGTTTATTTCACGTTTTGGGGCCGGTCAATTTGCCGCCTCGTGCGATTTAACGCCTTTAGACTATTTTTTGTTAAGGCTCATGTCTTTAGGGCAGTGAAGGGCAACACACATACTACCACATTTAAGCTTGTGTGGGAAGCAGCAGAAAACGAATGACGCTCACTAATTCTGCACTCGAAAAATTTTTTTAGTCGAAAGTAAAAGATTTTTTTTTTATTATTATTATTTTATTTGAACTTGTCCCGTAACATTACCATGAAGAGGAACTAGTTCTAAAACTTCATCAAAACAGGTTAAATTTGCATCAACTGTTTTGATGCAAATAATAAGCTGGTAAATATTATTAATGTCCGTACTTTCGTCAATAGATAATGAAAAATATTTGCAATTTATCAGTCTAGTATTGGCTGCAGAATGAATCAATTTACTTATCTCTTCTGTCCTACGTGCAGATGTACGTCGAGATAAAGGAATGTTTTGGCAAAGTTTCAAACCTTCTTGACACTTTTCACCAAATCTGATGTTAAATCTTTAAAAAAAACATCTGATGTTAAATCTTTTAAAAAAATACCATCCTGAAATTGGCGACATTACTTTGCCAAAGCCAAAGCAACTACATATGATGCCTTTTTTTAAGAGGCAATTAAACATTTGCTCTTAATAATTGAAAACTGATATGATGATGAATATTAGTTTCATCAAAATCAAATTTTAAGAAAAATTCTGCTTTTAATTGAAATAGTTTCAGCGATCAATCACTCCCACTCAGGTTATCGTAATTTCCATGGCAAGAGTAGTAATGTATTCTTAAAAAAAACAAACTTTTGTTACTTATAACGCGATAACAAATCACGCATTGCGCCTCACCATCCATATTCTCTATAAAAAAAAATCATATTCCCATTTTTCATTGAACATTTTTCTTTGGGTGTAGTTAAAAAGTTGCGTAGCGAGATCTTACTTCAACAAGTGCTGATCTGCAACTGATTTAAATAACTGTGACGAAATGACAACAAAGCAACAGCCGAACGTACATTGCCAGAGACCACACGAAGAAGTTTATAGTGTACATGTGTCGACGTCACACAAGCAGCATTTCTTTTCCTATGCACGCGTACATAGGATTTGCAAAAGTGCCCTTCACTGATTTAGGGACAAGCCCGCAACGGTTGACGCACTGGAAGCCAATATTAAAGAATGTATTCGTGGGATACCGGCCGATATGTTAGAGAGAGTATGCAATAATTATACCCAGCGTATGAACCATTTGAAATTATCTTTAAACATTGAATTATATAGATCGTTCTATCGACTCAAATAAATATTTCATACCTTTCTCTAAATTTTATGTTTTTTTTTTAAATCAAATCCGAAAGCTCTTAAAAAATAACCGCCTAAATTTATGGCTGAAACATCGTATAAGTTAAAAAAAATTTCGAAATTTTTTTTATTCAACGTCCTTATTCCAACGAGACATTTAAGAGACTTTTAACTATACATTTTTAAATTGTTAAGACTTGTCTAAGGAGCAAGTCTAAAAGACACACTTACCTAAACCAGCTGCTACTACCAAACAGGTACTTTCTAGACCACTTGGTGCTGTATATATATAACGTAATCTAGCTATAGTTTGATTATAATTAATCATATTTTCTGTAGGTAATGGTAATTCAGGAATGTATGGCATAGCGCCCTCATCACGGCCATTTGATGACGATGATATGGGTCGTCTGGGATCTAATAAAGCCCACGGTAACTCAACGATAGAACCACTGGCAGTACCAACTAAAATTTCAAAATTATATTTAAAAGTAAAACTGTTGTAAAACAAAAATTCTTACAAAACTTACTTAAAACATCTTTACTCGTAATGCCTCTTTCGGTTATTGTTTCACGAATTGCGGCTACACTTGTGGGTATAATATAGGATTGACGTTCCACCAATGGCATGGGTGGTGCATTTAAAGAACTCCACACAGTGCTATTGGCTTGAGTTTTACCTTCATATAATTCAATAGTAGCTGAAATTAAATTTAATAAAATGTGAATAACAATCATTGTTTAAAAGACTTTTATTGTGAAGTGATTAAAAGAAAACGGTGATTAGGAAATGATGTATCGATAGTCAGAAATTGTCACCTCTTAACTCTTTAAAATTTAAGATACACTCAAAACAGTTTTACAGTTACTATATGACAGTTGTTTGTGTAGTAATCAGTAGTAGTTGTTTTTAACTGGAATTACAGTTGTTTTTCTTTGAAATAATACAAAACATCTATTATGATAGTTGTTTTAAAAAACAACTGAAGAAAATTACATACTTTTGCAACATTTGTTTGAAGTAGTTGTTTCAGAATAGCCAAACAGTGAGCCGTAATCACATTCAAAAATAAAGTATACTTTAGATGTTCTAAAGTGTACTTTTCTGAAAAGTATATTTTAGGTCTACTATAGGCAAGTAAAAGTATACTTAAAAGTCTGTTTTAAATTAAACACTGTTTGTGTATATATATTAGAAAAGGGCTTATTGTAGAAACTTGATAAGCCACATTTTATTTTTAGTTCGTTTTCGCCTTTTAAAGGTTGAAAGATTGCAAAAAAATATGATATTTACAGGACATTTATACTCTAGGCACTTGTCATAATTGATTAAGCAAGACTTCTATCAAATATTAGATGTCTAGAAAACAGCGAAAATTCATAAAACCACAAATGTGGCTTATCATGTTTTACTATAAGCCCTTCATATATATATGACCAACTTACTTCAAAAATTTCGTCACCTGTTGAAACATTAGATGCATCTTACTTGTCAAGGTTTTATGAATTGACAGGAACGATGGTCAGGGCTAGGTTGAATATACTTTAAAGCTATGACATGCAAAGTTTCCCGTTGAAACGTCTTCACCCATAGAATTGATGGGCATTTAAAAGTCGAAAAATTAATAAAATTGCTTGAAACTTACTAGAGTTTTTTTTTATTAAATTATTTTTTTTGCCCATGTTTTTTAACTTTCAGATTCAAATCAATACAAAATGGGCTCACTAGACTTGGAATACACATTCACTGAAAAAGTAATTTTGATGTTGCTGCTTGGTGAAAAGTTGTATGGTGGTTTACAAGTGTAACCAAAAATTTTCCAATTTTAAACTTTCGCCGTTTTTTTTTTTCATAGGGTTTTTGCGCCGTTAAATGGAACTGAGTTTTGATAATAGTATTTGAAAAAATGGTGTAATTTCATATATTTTGAGGTAAACCAAATTGATGTCATCACAAACTTATAAGGAATTGGTGTAAATTATTTAGTATATTGCGTGATTATTTTGTTTCACATATTTTAATAAAAAAATATGGCTTGAGTATAAAAATATGTGTCTATATTGAATCCTTGTGACGGATTTAATTGATAAAGTGCATCAAATAAAAGATTTTAATGAGCATAATACTAATATCAAAAAGGCATCGAAAATTTCTAAGGACATTAAATTTTATGAAGCAAAAAAAATGTCCATAACCTCAAAAAGCATCCTTATATAAAAGTTTAAATTTTTCGAATTTAAAAGTATTTTATAAGAATTCCTGCAAATAAGTAACCCTAAACCCAACTAAATATTATTAAAACGGCAAAAGACAGCTTTGTATTGAGTTTTTTTAAGTCCCAATATATGACAAAAAAATATTTGAGTGTATTTTAAAAATTGTTGGTGCTGTAATAAATATCTTAAAATGTGATGAATGCAATGAGATCTATCTATTGATGTAACTTTTATGTAATCTAAGCAAAAATCGTAATTTTAGTATTTTTAATTTGCTTGAAATTTAAAACCGCCATAATTTTTGCTCCGTTAAAGGATAAATGATAACGCAAATGGATTTAGCAGGCTTAAACATCGGATAACATACACATTAAAGGTTGTTCATGTCATACAATTTTTTGAATATATTTTACTTCAAAGTGTCGTAAATTTTTGAAGTTCCTCATATATGTATATTAGGCCGGGTCGATTTGTATGGAGGCAAAAAAAATCGCTCAACGTTCAAGGAAAATCGTATTCTAGGGATCAAAATAAGAAACTTTGCCGAAGGAACCATACCTCTAAAACGAATTCTGATGTCCCGACTTTTGACCCGTAGAGTCAAATTTTATAAAATCCCTCTTTGACCCATTTAGAGTGCCCCAATCGAATCCAACCCAATCGAATATAATATATACATTCATCTGCTAGAGCGTTTTCCGGAGAAGAAATAGAGACCCTAATCTTGGAAAGACTCCTCCTACTTTCTGAAATATCTCTATCCCGAGATTTGTATATTTGCTATTAAAACACGGCTAAAAAGGCCCTCTTTCAACTTAAATTTTAACCCCTTAACGGTCACCTAGAATGATGATTTATGCATTAATCTTCTAGCGCGTCTCCCGGAGAAGAAGAAGCTCCCATAATCTTGGAGAGATTCCTCCTAATTTCTGAAATATCAAAGTCGGCTTTTTCAAAATTTGACCCTACGGGTCAAAAGTCGGGACATCAGAATTCGTTTTAGAGGTATGGTTCCTTCGGCAAAGTTTCTTATTTTGATCCCTAGAATACGATTTTCCTTGAATGCTGAGCGATTTTTAAATCGACCCGCCCTAATGTATATACATATATAGTATATTATATATATAATTTCTAATTTACTTACTCATTTCAGTACGTCTAACTTTGTCATTATAATGAGCATAGGCCAGCCAATTTTCGGAATGTACAACATACAGTGGTGGTCGTACTTTACGATGCATCATAGAGAATACAACCGAACCAGAGACAACATCAACCAAATAAACATTAAGCAGATCTAAAAGAAATAACAGAAAATTAAAACACATTTGTACAAAAATATTTGCTTTCACACATTTAAGTCTGTTCGATTACTTTTCCAGTAAAGTCCAGTAAAAATTACTCAGCAACAAAATTACAGAGAGTAAGACAAATTTACAAAAAAAGTAAACGAACGGAAAATTTATAAGAATTGGTAAAATAGATAAAAGAGCTGATTTTAAATACCAAATATTAAAAAAAAAATCAACTAATCATTATGGAAAAGATAAAAGTTAATTGAAATTGTCGACCAGAAACAAGTTAAAATGTTTTTTATCTTCTTCCATACTTAATTTTTTAATATTTTTCACTTTAAATCCATAAACAATTAAAATTTAATTTAATATTTGTTTTTGTTTACTAAAAATACAAGCATAGTTTTTCAATCATATGTTTTTTCTTCTTACAAATTCTTACTGGCAAATATGTATCCAGTAAAAACTTTTAAGATCTTTGACATCAAACTGTCACTTTACTCTCTCTTTTTACTATTTTTTACTGAGTATTTGTGTAAACGAACATCTTCCAGTAAAAACTTGTAAAGGGTGATTTTTTAGCAACTTTCTTTTGGCAACACTGTTTTTGGCAGCTCAACTGTAACATGTTACTGTTAAACATGTTCAGTTTGGTCTATAATTTAACCATGAATCGACTTACATACAAACAACGCTTACAGATTATTGAATTTATTATCAAAATTCATGCTCGGTTAAGAAAGTGCAAATTGTGTTCAGCGGCGAAGCTCATTTCTGGTTGAATGGATACGTGAACAAGCAAAATTGCAGTATTTGGTGTGAAGAGCAGCCAGAACATTGCAAGAACTGCCAATGCATCCCGAAAAATGCACTATTTGGTGTGGATTATGGGCCGGTGGCATCATTGGACCGAACGTTTTCAAAGACGACGAAGGCTGTAACGTTACTGTGAATGTCGAGCGCTACCGTGCGTTGATGACAAATAGTTTTTTACCCAAAACGGAATAGGTGGACTGGATGACATATGGCTTCAACAAGACTGTGCCACATGCCACACAGCTCGCGAAACAATGGCCCAATTGAGAGGAGAGTTCGGTGAACAGTTTATTTCACGTTTGGGGCCGGTCAATTGGTCGCCTAGATCGTGCGATTTAGCGCCTTTAGACTATTTTTTGTGGGGCTATGTTAAGGCTCATGTCTATCGACTCAAATAAAGATTTCATACATTTCTCTAAATTTTATGTGTTTTTTTTTCTTTAAATGAAATCAGAAAGCTCTTAAAAAAATCACCCTTTACAAAATTGGAAAAATTTTTGTGTTATCGAACAAACTTATTAACTAAAACTCACATTTATGTATACTATCAGTAGCCTGTGTAAATACGGCTACCAAATTAGGATTCATGTATTTATACAATACCGAACGATCGGGCATAACACGACCCTGAGAATGTACAGTTTCAATAGGGTTTTTAGAAGCTACAGTTATTATTTATGATCGCCATTGTGACCACTTAAATCAACATTCCACAAAGGTAAAGTTGATAATTCCTAAAATTATATAAATAGAAAAATGTAATCTATGTCCTTTGACGAACTTTCTTTCAATCTTACATTATTTTCAAATTTAACAAAGAAGCCATTCATAGATCCTGTAGTTTTGTCAGCTGTATACATATACAAACCATTGGCCTGAAATTTTATTAAAAAATTATGTTTATAAAACGTGTTTGTGGAAAATGTGTTATCTTGTTTGTAATACCTTTGATTTGGCATGTTCTGGATAAACATTAACATTATTATTGGCATCCATTATAAGAATACCTTTAACAAAATCATTTTCTGTTTCAGCTAATATGATAATTGTTTAATTTTATGATTCAATTGTACAAGACCACCCTCAGCAGCTGCACCAGTGATGGGATTAAAGCGATACAATACACCATTTCCAGTTATTTTATCTTGGCTACGATCGCACATAAAGCTTGCAGGGGGAAATGTTTACTTGTTCTTTGTATCATAAACGCATTTGTTCTCCATTAGCGAATTCCTCAACATTATCCAAATACAATTGCCAATGATGTTTACCATTAATATTATCAATGCCAAAGACTTTTAACACTCTTGGTAAGAATTACTAACATTTTATGAAGACCAAATGAACACGTACTAGACCAGCTTTTGTGTATCTGATGGCTTGGCTCCCAAACCGATAACATGTAGGAATAAACTTTTAAAAGTGTAGAGCTTGTGATGTAAATACGATGCAAAAAGGCACTAGCCAATATCAGCTACGATTTAAAGAGATGAGAATTTTTATTAAAAAAAAAAAAAAATAAATAAGATTAAGAGTAATTTTAATCCATAATGTCACGTAAAATGCAAAATTACCTAAAACAATTTTATATTTTTACTGGGGAAGAAGCTAAAAGCAGCAATAAGCTCTTATTAATTTTTTTAAAAAAGCCCAGTTTAAAAAATGGTAATGACATGTCATTACTTTTTTCACTATACCATTAATGACATTAACTTATCATCTGCATTACTTTACTAATAACTAGTTAATTACCCTATTATTTTAGTTCAAAAAATAATGCGTACTTATTTTAATCATTATTTTAAATACAAAATAATGATCGTAAAATATTTTGAAAATCTATTTTAACTCATTAGTTTTTCACTTCTAGTAAATACATATATAACTACTTATTATTGATTTTTGTAAGCTAGAAAGTAATGACATTTTGTGCAAGCAAGTAATTTATGTTTTTATCTATCAATAAAAAACATGTCGAGATAGCTGAGATGGTAGAGCGCTTAACTGACAACCAATAGACCCAGATTCAAATCCCGTGTGAGCACATTTTTTTTTTTTTTTTTAATTCCAAAAATTTTAATTAAATTTATTTTTATCATTTCTTCGTCCTTACCAGTAAGCATTAGCCCGGGTCGAATTTGAAAAATTCCACTTTTGACCCATTTAGAGTGCCCCAATCGAATCCAATCCAATCGAATATAATTTATACATCATCTGCTAGAGCGTCTTCCGGAGAAGAAATAGAGACCCCTAATCTTGGAAAGAGTCCTCCTACTTTCTGAAATATCTCTATCCCGAGATTGTACATTTTGCTATAAAAACACGGCTAAAAAGGCCCTCTTTCAACTTAAAGTTTAACCCCTTAACGGTCACCTAGAATGATGATTTTATGCCTTGATCTGCTAAGCGCGTCACCTGGAGAGAAGTAGCTCCCACAATCTGGAGAGACTCCTCCTACTTTCTGAAACCTACGGTCAAAAGTCGGGACATCAGAATTCGTTTTAGAGGTATGGTTCCCCCCTTCGGAAAGTTTCTTATTTTGATACCCTAAAATACGATTTTCCTTGAACGTTGAGCGATTTTTAAATCGACCCCGCCCCGCCTAGTAGCATATAGGTAACCGCTTATTTTTTGTTTTTTCGTAAGGCGTTTAGTATTATATGTCATTATTTTGCACGACATCCCCATATAATGTAATGAGATATGTAATGACTATTGCATGTACTTGCCATTACCAAATATGTACTTATTTAATCACTTATATGGTAATGCTTTTATACACTGGTAGGAAAGGTAAAAGTTTAAGAAATACAAATACTTTAACAATCCAGCCCTCAAAATGTATATACTTTTTTGTGGGATCTTATTCAATGAGTCGAAAACGAATCAAATATGGCATATATTTTTGAATTTCAAAATACAATTTTTGTCAAAAATTACAATTTTTGGTCGAAAATATGACTCTAAAGATGATCATAGGAAACACAAACATTTGAAGAAACTTATTAAATAAAAAATGGATTTATGTATTTGACTTTGAATACTTTGTCAACAACTCAAAAAAGGCTCCAAATAACGTTTGATTTTTGACTCAGAAATGTAATTGACTTTGAATACTTTGTCAACAACTCAAAAAAGGCGCCAATAAACGTTTGATTTTTGTCTCAGAAATGTAATTGACTTTGAATATTTTGTGAAAAATTCAAAAAAGGCTCCAAAAGATTGATTCTTGAGCCAATCTACAAACTGCTCTTCATGAGGTGGTTTGCCACGATGTGAGATCTTTTGATATATATACTTTGGCTATATTTATTGATATTGATATCCGGACCAGTTTGACATTGACTGGGCTTTTGTTGACTGGATCACAATGCAATGGGTGAGTGATTTTGGAGCAATCGGAAAACAAACCACCAGAAAATCTTAGACGGGGCTATCGGGATATAACCTCAAAGAATTGAATTGTGATAGGATCTCCGAAAGGCCACTAGCTGCAAGGTGCAGTACACGAATCCCGAGCAGGGAATCCTGGTTGGACGGTAGTTTTTCAAGGGACAATCCAGGTATTCACTTATATGCGGATGGTTCGATAATGGATGGAAATAACTGGGTTGGGGCTTCTATAGCAGCGATCTCTCTAATGGAAAATGCTTTAGACTTCCCTAATCATAATACCGTGTTTCAGGCGGAGATCAGGGAAATAACGGAATGCATAAAATTTATTAAGTTCATAGTTGGAACGGTCAGACTTTTAAAAATAATGTTCAATCAATGAACTAATTTCTAGCATAGACATACGTTTTCAAATTATTTCATCAGCATTACAATCAAAAATATAAAAATTTAGGCTTTTTTTATATTTTAATCAATTTTTGAAAAAAGTTCCATACATTGGTCAAAGATTGATTTTTTCAAATAATTTTTTGGCAACTTTGGATAACAATTTTTTATTTACGATTGTAATCAAGATGTTGGATATTTTTAAGGCTTTTAAATCACTTAATTATATTTCTTCAGTAAAAAAAAATACACTGTACAACACAAAATGAGGTCATGGTCTTGGGGGTGGGATAATTCTTATACCGAACTATTCTATTATGTTAGTATAGTAAGCCCTCTAAAGCGTTTGGCCCTGTGTGGGGTAACAGTCAAAGTTTTTCATTTTTTTCGCCAACACTGTATTAAATAAGACTTGAAAAGTAGTGTAATAGTTATTTTGATCTACATTCTGAGTTCGGATGTCCCCAACAGCATTTTAAGAGGCATTTTTTCGTAGAATATTTTAAACCTATATCTGCAATTTTCATGGGGACATTTTAGTACTTTTTTTAAGAAATATCAAAAAGTAACCTAAAACGTGGATTAAATGGGGTTAAAATGTCCTGTGAATATGTTCTGCACGCTTTACTCGGAGGTCTCAAAGACGAAAACCTCATCCAATCATATTAAATCACTGAAAAGGTGAATTGTTATTTAATACAATCGTAATTTGTTTCGAAAACTATATAAAAATAAGTCTGTATATTAAAAACGTTAAAAAGCGTAACATTATAGTCCTTGAAATCCTTAGATTTAACTTTGGGAATTTAAAAAAAAAAAATACCAGAAAAAATGCGAGATAAGGGGTTAAACTATTAGGTAACAGCAACCCATTTAAATATTACATTAGGTTTAAAAAACATAAATTTAGAAAAATTAACCTAACATTAACATTAATGGGCTGGGCTGGGCTGCACGTGATAAATTAAAATTTACCTTTCTAATGATTTAACATTTCGTTTCGACATCTCCCACATATTCACAGAACAAACGCACGTTTTAGGATACTTTGCGGATATTTTTGCTTAAAAATGTTCTATGAAAAATTCCTCTTAAAATTCTGTTGGGGACATCCGAACTCAGAATTAAGTTCAAAAGAACTATTACACTACTTTTTGAGACTTATTCAATACAGTGGCCAAACGCTTTGGGAGTTTCACTATATTATCCTAATATCGTTCGGTATACTAATCAGAGAACGGTTTGAGTGCCTTATTTCATGCTTTTGAATGCAATCACAAAAAATGAGTACGGTGTTGTCAACTCACATCATTTCAATAAAGCAACAATCGACAGAATTGAGAAAAGTGAGTGTAACGAAAACCATGCATTATATTGCTAGTCTGGTGTTAACCTCACTTAACACTCACGAAAACAACGAATACACAACGATTGGTATGAATGGTCTCAATGTTAAATGAAATTTTTTGTGAAACATATTACTGTATTAAGAAAATTTAAAAATGTTATATATACTTCATGTTTAATAAAACTAAACAAAAATTTATACATATTTCATGTTTAATAAAATAAAACTAAAAAAAATTATTATTATTGCTACTGTTCAACGAATACTACGCGAATGTTGTGATTGATTTTATGTTATTCATGTGTCATCATTTCATTTCATTGCTTGACATGTAAGGGCATTATAAAATGAATGTTAAAAAGGCATTCAACAAAACAATAAATGAAATAAACAGCATAAGCTGTTGTTGTTGAATAAAAGCAATGCAAAAGCAATGAATGCATGAATGCACAACGAAAACGAATGGTCTCATTCTGTTCTCTGATACGAATCAACCACCCCCAAGACCATGACCCTCACTGGGTTCCATATTGATATAGCCGTTTTTAAAGTACTGTGTCGAAAATGGAACACTGTATCAAAAATTAGTTTATTTCACTTGAATCATAGTTAAATTAAATCAAACCTCATTTATGATTGAATTACAATTTGAAAATGGTTTACTTTGTTTGATAGACGTGCAACTTAATAAAATGGCAGCATAATCAATTAAAATCTCTTTATAAAATTGTTGATAGGGCTTTTTGCATTTTTAATGACGATTATTTATTTAATAATGAATATTATAGAACAAAAATTAAAAACTATTTACAAAATCATAAATAGCTAAAAATCGGGCAAATAAATAAAAATTTACAAAATCATAAATAGCTTAATATCAATAAAAGTTAAAATAAAATATAAAAAAAAATCAAAATCAAGTACTTAGGGATGAAGCTTTTTGCTTATATAATAGGTGGATTCTTTTAAAAGTTCATTTAACTCTTTTGCCCTGTTTGGGTTTAAATTGCTTAGTTTTGAAAAAACAAAATTAAAAATACTTAAAACTGCTAGATTCCATTAAGATTCAGTTTTATTGTATATATTTAGTCTTTATTAATGTGAAAAAATATTATGAAAAAATTTATTTGGTGTTCTTTTGTGAACGAATCTGACATCTGTTATGTTTGGGTCAATTTGACCCAATAGTATATTTCATATTTTTAAAATTAAATTTGCTTCGATTTAAAATTTTTTGACAATTATTGATAAATTGTAGACATTTCTTTAAAATTCATGTCATAATATTCATATTCCAATTTTTTATCTGTAGTAAAGTTGTACTTTAAGCACGTGACTTTTTACTCCCATAGATTAGCACTTACAACTTTGATTGCTTATAAGTTTTAAACTATAAGAGGTTTTAACCCTAGAAAGTTAATATTGTTTTTTGCACGTAAATGTTAATCTACACTCTGGAAATTAAGAAGGTAGAAATGACTAGAAATAAGTGTTGAAATGACTACAAATGTTGTCAAAAAGGCGATGACTGTGACTGTATTTGCCATAAAAATGACTAACCAACCAAGTAGTAATTTTTAACTATTGATAACCTACATAAAACATGAAGCAGTGATGTAAATATAACGTTTTGTGCATTAAATATTGCTTGCGAAAAGTTTTAAATGCAAAAAAACTAAATGCAAAACCGCCCAACTTCAAAGACATTTTTCTCGAAATCTATACCATTGATCAAAAAATTAAGTACGCCATTGAAATCAGCATGTCCGATATATATACATATATATAAAATTAATGATCAGATCTGTATAATTTTTTTCTATGTCATGCCGTTTAATAGATAAAACACAGAAAAAGTTATTAGATACCAGCCGGAATTGAATGCAATATTTTCTGATCATATTTTCTGACCTTCGTCAACATTCTTCGTGCCTTGTAGTGTTAATTGTAAATATCTCTTATTTAACTCACCAAATCAAAGCAAATGAATGATGGTAACTAAGCCACCAATCAACTTTGCTTTGCTATTATTGAGTTATGGTGAACTTTTTATATTTTTAGTGTTTGTCCATTAACTATTGCCACCACATTTTTTTAATAAATATTTTGTTTAGTTGACTGAAACCAATCGATGTGTGTAAAAAAATGTTAAAATTGGATAATGAAATTTTTTCGTTTTTTCAAAAGCGGCTAATTTGGCTGAAGATTTCGCACTTGTGATTGCCATATTTAATCTTGTGGTATTCTATGTGAGTCAAATTCGAATATAAGTTTCTAGTTACTTGATCTAGTGCTGACAAATATTTTATCCAAATCCCATTAGTTTTTCAAAAGTTATTAAGTTTTGATGTGAGCAAGATTATTCAAGTTCAAAATCGAAAAATAAACTTTTGATTTTAATTTTTTTAAATTTAAAAGTAAAACTCGTTCGTTATTAAGTTTTCTTTAATAAAAAACCAACAAAAATTTAGTGTCAAGTTTTTAAAATTCTAAGAATTGATATAGCAAGTTGGAGCTACAGCTTATAACGCGAGAGGCACAATGGCGATTCTGTGAGAAGACCGCATAATTTCAAAAAATGCTGATTTTGCGTGGACACTAGGGTGGCCCTTAAAAAAAAGTGTTAAATCTTAAAGTCTCACCCCCAGAAATATGCGAATGGTCAAAAAGTGATAAATACGAAGTTTTGGGCCAATCGAAAAATGTTTAGAGGTCGCTTAAATTTTTTGCTTACTGTTTTCAAAATTATTATTTATGCACACCAAAAGCACTTATTACACTCCTAAAATTAAGGCCAACAACTTATGGAATAATAACTTAAACTGTTTATTGGTTTATAAAAAACTAAATGGTAAAATAGCAAAAAATAATCGAACCAAAATGCATAATATTTTTAATATCATTATAAAAAAGGTAAACATTTAGATTTTCATGTTAAAATAAATTTTTTTTACAAAATCTCAGTTTAACGTTCAAACACTAGCCGTTTTACTTATTTGTCTACCAGTTTTTTTTTTTGTGAGTGTAATTCGCTTAATTTTTTTTTTTTTACTTAATAATACAAACATTTATTTTTTGGAAATAAATTATTCTATTTTTAATATTTTATTAAACTAATGGCCTTGTCATGACCAAAACAACATCTTCCTCGAAATCCGCAAAAATCGAATCGACAAGGTAAGGTTAACGTTAATTATTTCGTCCAAAATTTTACCATAGTAACTTCAAACATTATGTTATAATATTTCAAATCACATTTCCTAAAATTATTGGTAGTAAGCAAAAAATTAACTTCTTTTGTAAATTTAAAAAAAAAAAAATCTGGGGTCATTTTGGGCACCAGGTCCACATGGGTTAATGATGTCCAAAAATTTTTTTTGTCAACCTTGGGTAGCGATGATAAAAAAAAACAACTTACATTACAGAAGTAGCCAATTTTTAATTTTAAATATTTTATGACAGCAAATAAGACGTGTTATCACCAAAAAACGCAATTTCCTTGAAATCCGCAAAAATCAAATCGTTGCCCTACCCAAGTGTGCCAGTGGATATTTTAAATTTTTTTATTTTCATTCTCTAAGGTGTTCTAAACAAGCTACTGGACTCCAAACCTCAATTTTTTCGGTTTCGTTGAAATTAGAGATTTCAAAACGTCCCAAAAAGTTTGTCCGCGTATGACGTCGTCTTACGACAGTAAAAAAAATCTTGTTTCATATCTCATAGCCTTGAGTCTTTAAGTAAAAAATTATAACTTAGTAATCGATTTCAAAAATATTTATGACGTGTGGTGGAATTTCTCAATGAAGTAATAATTTAACCTTTTTTTGGTCTGGGGCATTATTTATTACTGGGCTGGTTCTTAACCGAATTTGAATTTTATACCTTTTTAAAGAGATAATTATCTCTTTATATCAATAATTTAACATGTAGAATAAAATTTTTCCCATAATTGAAAAATTGACATAAGTCTGGAAAAAGGTAATTTTTTCCCCATATAAACGCATTTGCAATTTTCAATCGCTTTGAGCGACCTCTAAATATTTTTCGATTGGCCCAAAACTTTGTATTTATCACTTTTTTGCCATTCGCATATTTGTGGGGGGTGAGACCTAAATTTGAACACTTTTTTTTTTTGGCCATATAACGAAGGGCCACCCTAGTGGACACCTTGTTCCCCCGATTTGAAAGCCCTTGATTTTTTTGTGGGGTTTCTTGAAGAGACGCGATTACATCAACAAACTACAAAACATTCAGCAACTTAAGCAGAATATTCGCACAGAAAGTGCAGAATTGGAGCCAGAAACGTTGCGCAACGTAATACATAACCTTTTAATGCCAACAGGAAAATTCAAACAAGTTTACTATGAAACAGGTGATTAATTTTCAAAACTTTATAAAATGTAACACTCAAAACACGAACAACCTAAAAACTTTGAAACCATTGAAGAAATATGTTTGTGCAACCGTACAGAATAAAAATACTTGATAATTATATTAAAGGCCAGTCTTTGACAGGCAATTGCCGTGTTAACATCGTGTTTTTTTTATAGCGGTTGTTTGTGCATATAGACTTTGTGTAATTGAAATAATTACCGCGTGGTTTTAATTTATCGCGTTATTTGTGAATTATTATTCTTCTTTTTTAATTGAATTCATCTTAATTAATTAAATACATAGTTTAATCACATTATAATTTAGAGAAAAGAGATAAGGGTTGCAGATTTCAACATGAGCGGGCTGATCCCCCCGATCAGAATCGATTTAGCATTCTTGATCCCGACAAAAACAGAAACCTAAGAACAAAGAATTAGAGTGGACGATTTTGTACCATTGCAAGGCGTTATTAATAATAATGATCATATTCCTCGGTACTTAGTGGCCTCGGCTCTTCCCCCATCCCCAAATAAGGAACCAAAACCTTTATCTTCGTACAACGTATTTCAAATCGAGAAAGGCCTCAATTTTATATCACGGGAATACATAGATGTTACAGAAATGCGTAGTGGTGATTTAATGATTAAAAGTTCAAATTTGAAATCAGCCCAGAAATTCCTTAAAGCAAAATACATTGATAATGTACCTGTAAAAATAGAAATGCACAATACTTTAAACTCTACACAAGGTAGAATATTCTCCAAAAAAATCATTGATATTCCTGAGGACGAGCTTTTAAAATCATTGGAAGATCAGAAAGTGATTGGTGTGCGTAAAATAAATCGAAAAGAAGGTAACACGTTTGTTGCTACAGGTGCTGCAGTTTTAACGTTTGATCTCATACATAGACCAAATATACTTAACTGGGCTGGGAGAGAGTACGAGTGGCCGAGTACATAGCCAACCCGATGAGATGCGTCAACTGCCAAAAGCTGGGTCACACTAAAATAGATGCAAGAATGTTGAGCTTTGTAAAGTTTGTGGTTATGTTCCACCTCATGACCCCTGCACAAGAAGATATTGCGTCAACTGTGACAATGAAACTCATTCATCTTTGATTCTTCTTTCCCTACTTTTATTAAACATAAGTCTGTAATCAAAATCAAAACGGACAGAAGGTGTACAGTACGTGAAGCCTGGAAAGTATTTAATGAAAATCCTGCAATTAATACCATCAAACCATTTAACAAAAAATCACCTACTTTTCTGAAGTTATTCGAAATAACGGCACTCAAAATATTCAAACAACAAACCCAAATACACCAAATATGTAAAACCACTACTCAAACACCACCAAACACAAAAACATTTCTAATACATCCAATAATGAAAACAGAAACATCAGAATTATTAACAAAGGAAAATAATACAATCACAATAAATGAAAAAATCTCCAACAACAACAAAATTTCAAAACCAAAAACTATTGAACAAGTTAATGCCGTTACAACAAAAAAACTGATATTAATACGAATATCGAAAACAGTGAAATCGATTTGGAAAAGGAAAATGACAATATTGTTAAAAAAACAACAACAGAATTTATGCAGATCACAGAAGAATACGATACACCGGAAAATAATTTAATTACTTCAGCAACACCTACAACAAACACTTCTGATTTATCACCATGTAGTGGTTTGTATAGAAAATTTCCCGATTTAAATGTAATAATAACACCAAACACTCTTAAGAAAACAATGCCTCTAACAGACGACGACGACGTTTAATTTTTAATTTTATTTAATAAATATGGATATTGGTTTAAATATCTCATTCCTGCAGTGGAATATTCAGGGTTTTATAACCCACAAATACGCCTTGGAAAATTTAATTGCCAAGCATAAACCAAATCTCATTGCTCTCCAGGAAACTCATATTATAGAGAAAAATAAGCATTATTTACATCTTCCAGGTTACAGAATTTTTCATCACAACAAATTTTATCAATATGCTAAATCTGGAATAGCTCTTCTTGTTCAAAACAATTTAACGTTACTCAACATATTCACTCATCAGGTGAACTACTGTTTCAGTCCATTACGATTAAGGGGAATAAAACCTCAATATAACCAATATTTATAAGGAATGTGATATCACTTTAACAACCGCTATGGTAAATTCTATTAGCAAATTTGATAATGAGCATCATTTAGTGGTTGGAGATTTAAATTCTCAAAATCCGTTGTGGGGATCCCGGTCAGTATCACCTAGTGGTGTTATTTGGAAAGAATACGCTGATGATATGGGACTAATAATCCTTAATGATGGCTCTCCTACACTGCTTAACACACGTAACACTCTAACATCAGTTGATGTTTCTATGGCTAGTGCTGATTTAACTCCTACATTAACATGGATGACCTTGAGTTCTCCGGAAGTTGGAGATCACTTTCCAATCATAATCGTTAATAATATAGAAACTTTTAGCAAACGTTTTCATCCAAGATTTTTGGATAATAAAGCTGATTGGACTGCTTTTTCAACAAAGCTTCTAATGTTATGACAGAATTTTCGGAATCTACAAACATCAATAGAGAAGCAGCTCAAATTAAAAGGATTATTAGGAAATCGGCTAGTGAAACTATACCACAGAATCATAGGCCTAATAACAAAATTCTCCGGCATGGTTTAAACTCTTCCATAGCAAAACTAGTTTAAGATAAACATGTTGCTTGGAATCTTTTTAAAAGACACAGAAGTCAATGTAATGCAGTGAATTATAGGAGAGCTTGTGCTTTGGTTAAACGGGAAGCCATAATCGCTAAACGCCTTACGTGGAACATTTTTTTAAATTCACTTAATCCCATGTTAGATGTTCGAACATTATGGACGAGAGTCAAAAACATAAGAACTGAAAAAAGGAGTAATTTTCCATCTATAATTGAGGATGACGTTTTGTTAAACAATCCTCTTGACATCGCCAATAAGTTTGCTGATGTTTGGTGTTCTATTGGATCTGATGAAGTATTTAATTCTGGTATAGTGTCAGATAAACGGACTTACATCTCACGAATGGATAACTATGATAATGCTGAATATAATTTCCTTTGTTTGGAAATTACCATCGATGAATTAAATCAGACGCTTGCCAAAGTAAAGGGCACAACGCCATCAATTGATCGTATTACTTACGCCATGATCCGTAATGCACCTCAGTTGCTAAATGAACGCATTGTAAGGCTTTATAACAATATATTAAAAAGCGGTATATATCCCCATGACTGAAAGTTGCTCTTCTTACACCTATACCAAAGCCTGGAAAACCCCCAAATAGATTAGAGGGATATCGTCCTATTTCGTTGATACCTGTTTTATCTAAAATTTTTGAAAAAATAATCTCAACCAGGTTTTGGAAACATACTAGAGAAATATATCAAAATTGCACCATGCATTTTTACCTAAACATGGAGTTCATTCACTATGCCATGAACTGGAAACGACACTTAGATCCAATTTATCGAAAAGAAGACACAGCGTGGTTTATCTGAGGACATCGAAAAGGCTTACGATAGAGTGGTTTCAATTTTTATTTTAGATGAATTACGAGAATGGAAGGTTCCTATTTCAATCATAA